>CAJNIZ010002891.1:131661-187472 GCA_905231905.1 Symbiodinium pilosum | reverse complement strand
AGGTGGCCATGAAAGCAGTTCAAAGTTGAAGTTAAACGATGGATACAAAGGGGTTTTCGCGTATGTTGTATCATGTATGATCTCCAAGAAAGCCGAACGGCCATTTCAACACCTGACTTATTTTTTCAACACCTCCACCTACAATAGTGGTAACCTTCGGGATTACATCATTTCGGACAGTTTTGAGGGCACCAGGGAGGGGGGTGGTAGGGGGAACCTTCGGGTTCAAGAACTTTCCTGGCGGGATCTTCAGATTTCAAACATCTTTGTGCTCTCTGACCGCTACGCAGAAAAATGCAGAACTGCTACTCGTTAGTCATGCACCTACACCATTTGATGAGCAGGGACGTCCTTCACAGCATCCGCATACAAGCATAGCTTTAGGATGCCTTGCGTGATCAGAAAGCCCGATGAGAAGCGCCCGAACAGGAACGCAAGTCTCTATCTGAACCGACAAATTGGCCGTAGACAAGACATTGCGAGGATCAAGCATGGGACGCACGTAAACCTACAAACGGTCAAAATATCCATCAGCCATGCAATATCCATGGCATCCAAATGTACAAAGATAGCTGAGGAAAAACAAGTTCACGAATTAATTCAATCTTTGACATTTTATGGGCCGTCTAGGCCTCGAACTCAACTTATCTCCGCAGGCCTTTCCTTGACTTATCCTCATCCAGTGTTTTTAAGAGATTTGACCTCGTTTCAGGGCATCTGCAAATTCCACAGCTTTCAATCCTACAATGCGAGCCCCAGAAGCCTGAAGCTCCAAGCCCGGAGCTTCAAGGTTCATCCTATATGGGGGGTTTCCGAAAATTAGGGGTACTTTTTTGGGGTCCCAGTATTAAGGATTATAGTATTTTGGGGATCCATATTGGGGTCCCCTATTTGGGGGAATTACCATATAACACCTATATAACAACTATAATTATAGTAGTTTCCATTTTATTTTCCATCATCCCAATATACCCCCACTGTTATGCACCAAGGAGTTTCGAGCGTAGCTAGCTGGTCGGAATGGCCACTTCCCGTTTTCTTTGGTACAGAGTTCCAAAAAAAATGACTTGAAATCCTGCCGGGGCCCCTGAAGCCTCAAACCATACCACTCTCCCCCATAGTCCTACATAACCCTAGGTAACCGTCTAAATGATCCCTAAACCTACAACCCAAAAAACAACTTAACGCCCGAAGCCCTAACTGCTATGTAACCCTCTATATCATCCCCCTATCTGCACCCCTTAGCCCTAAACCCGAAACCCTAAACCCTGAACCCCAAACCCTGAACCCCAAACCCTAAACCCTAAACCCCCTAAACCCTAAACCCCCTAAACCCTAACTGCAAGGAGCTTGTGGAGGAGCATGAAGAGACCTTGACACTGGAGCGGCTTGAGCCTGCGGTTGTGGAGGCTTCGGTGGAGGGTTTGGGGTTTGGGGGTTGGGGTTCAGGGTTTAGCGTTTAAGGTTTAGGGTTAGGGGTTTCAGGTTTGAGAGTTTAGGGTTTTCGGGTTCAGGGTTTCGGGTTTGGGGTTGGATTTAGAGTCTTCCATATCATGTTGCGATTCCTGGGGTATATATACACCACCCAATTCGGTCAGGGATGTAAGGATAAAATGTAGGATTTAGGGTTTAGGGTTTTGGGCTTAGGGTTCAGGGTTTAGGGCTTAGCGTTGAGGGCTTACGGTTTAGGATTCGGGGTCACGGCTTAAGGTTTAGAATCCAGGGTTTGCCCCCTTTTTTTATGAGGATTTGGGCATACTACCACAAGACTGGAGAATCACATGGAAAAGACATGGAAAATTAATCGGAAGTGGGTGGGGGTCTATACGGGTTTGTAAAGAGTCTTTTGAACAATTTCAGCTGAAATTTTGGTTACCCTAACGCGAATTGGCAATAGCAGACAAACAGTGGGACTATAGGTGAGTGGTGAAAATGATACCTACTTTGGGCCTTAGGGACTCTGCATAGCACCTGGGCTATTTGAAGAGCTCCCAACCCCTCTTTTGGGGTACCTAGTCAGCGTATAGAAGATACTAGACATAAAGTTAGGTATCTTAAAAAGGGGTAGGCTAGAGGTGTCCAAGGGTTCGAAGCCCAGGAGGGCTTTTGGGCGAGCTTTTTGGAAGGTCAAAGGTTTCTAGGTCCCCGGGCTCAGTGTCAACCACATTTCAAGGGATTGAGTCATATTTCAAGTGTATCAAGCGCGTTAAGCAGGAAGCAGAAACTGGTTGCTGCAAGTCATAGAGCCGCAGCTCAAAAGTCTTGCGTACCGCAGCACAGGGTTTAGGGTTGAGGGTTTAGGGTTTAGGGACATTACTTGCATGGGTATGCTTCAAAAAGAGGGGCGAAAGTGGAGAGCCCCAAGGAATCTCACACAGCTCAATGAATTTCCCATAGAAAGGCAACACGCGTGGGGACCCCAACCCTACACTCCAAACCCAAAACCCTGCACCCGAAGCCACGGAGGGGGTAGGTTTGACGATTCTTTCATTGTTATCACTCCTAGTCCCTACGGAGTCAGAAATCACTTCGTAATTACCCCGCCAGGCCAAAGAGAGCTTCCTGCACGCATGTGCAGACCGATATGGTGCAGGGCTCAGGCAACCTGGGTCGTAACTTTCCCAAAGGTCCATCTATCTATGTGATGATTTAATCGTTTCCCCCTAAGAAATTTGCCCCTCCCCAATGTCAGATAATCCGGGCCCCAATTGATAAGTAAGCAGGGGCGGCTTGTTTTTTCAAGCGAGAGGGCTGGCTTCAAAACCTTTGGAGACCCTGTCCAAAACCAATAGTCTTCCAATTGCCAAATATTCGCAATAGCTGATTACCCTAGAAGCCCAGGTACCCATATAGTAGGTCCTTGGGTTACAGATAATATAGAATTATATAGGGACTTAAGGACAGGAACCCAATATATAGGTTACGGGCTTCTAGGGTTACGCTTGAAAAGATTTTTTGACAAGGCAAAGGAGATCCCGTATTCTACCGGTTTAGGGTTTAGGGTTTAGGGTTTAGGCCTGATGTATAAGTTCCCTTATGAGGAGGCTTAAAGACAACAGGAATATGAAGAAAAAAAGAAGGTCACCAATTATTTTTAAACAGCCTTTAATCCTCTAGTTTTTCAATAGAATTTCTAGCCTCCATAGAACCTCAGAAAAATGGAAGCCATGGGGATCCCTACTTCTTTCTGAATCCAGGATTTAGGGGCTAGAGGGTTTAGGTAATTCCTTACTATTGCCTCCCTGAAAAACCAGACGTCCCCCCGTAAATCATTGTTGGGTGGATCTTTGATGGCATCTTTCAAAAGTAGTCGTACCCTTTCGAAAGCTGCTCATCTGGATTGCTAACCCCCTGGAAAAATCCGTTGGTATCAGAACGGCCTCAAGAACATAAGTACAAACACCAGATAAAGCTGGCAGAATCGTAGTTTGCATTCATACCCCAGTGAGGAACCAGCTTTGGTGCGGTTATTAGTGTCCTTGAGTCACGGATGAAGCTTGACGGGGCGGCCGAGCGACTTACAAGTGCTCAAGTGGGAGCGGAAACGCCTTAAGACCCTAAGGGTCCAAGTGCCGAATAATCATATACTTACCCAGAACAGGTACTGTAACTACTTCATAGAGAGATCGCATGCCAAATTGCAAAATTTTACAGGGTCTAAGGTTGAGGGTTCAGGGTGTTTCAGGAGGAGTGGAGGAGCGAATATGTGGGCTGTTTATTGTGGGCGGAAATGTCGGGGTAATTGGGATCTCTTCCGTACTCCTAAATCGTACGTAGTTTCTTTTTTTTCCGTTATCCCAATATAACCCCTATATATAACCACAATATAACCCCAACATGACCCTTGTATAACCCCTATATAATCCCGATATAAACCTACAACAGCACGAGTATGTAACAGGCTGCAAATCTGCAGATTTTGGTATTCCTCGCACGTTTCATTTGGATACTGGGCACAGTCACGGTCCCTTGAGCAGATCATGCTGGTCCAGGGATATATAGTCCCCTAAGGGTCCAAGTACCTAATAATCATATACTTACCCAAAACCTGTACTATAATTACTATTACCCAAAACCCAAGTAGCTAATTATTGGGTACATGGACCCTCTGGGGTCTGGAATATCATGCGACTTCGGTGGGCGAGCGCAGGCTCCGGCGCGTTGGCGTTGTTAGACCACGTCATTCTCACGACAACATGGGTGAGCAAGCGTTCTCCAAGTTTCCTTGTGAGTTTACCTCCCCAGAAACACGACAGGAGGCCTGCCTTTTTACAAGCCGGTTTCAAGGGTTCCCTAGAAGCCCAGGTACCCATATAGTAGGTCCTTGGGTTACAGATAATATAGAATTATATAGGGACTTAAGGACAGGAACCCAATATATAGGTTACTGGGCTTCTAGGGGTTTTTGTCAAGGTAACATCTTTCAGGCCAGGTATCCATACCCGAAGTGAGCCCGTATCTTGTTGCTGTTGGTTCATGTCGAGCCTGGACGCAGACCGCATCACCCGATCAAACGCCCGAATGCCCGAGCGTGGACCGCAGAATACCTGGGTGTGTTACAATAGTTGCGCCACGAATGCAATACACATTTGCAGATTCGGATCCTGCACGTATATCTGTATGTACTATAGTCTAAACTCCTCAAAGAGGGTTATATATGGGATAATATATAGGGGACCATCACAGGGGTTAATAAGGGGGATATTAGGAGTTTGGACCCTAAACCCCGATCCCTAGACCAAAATTACCCTATATAACCTTTATAACCCCCCTCAAAGGGACACATACATGACAAGGTTCATTGGAGAAGGCCTTCTGGGAAATGGAGCTGGATGAGAAACCACTGGTTTCGCATGATGCGACGCAGCGGCATAGGGAGTTGGGGCTTAGGGTTTATGGGTTAGAGGCGGTCAAAGGCTTCAGACTGTGAAGGTTCCTCAATGCTATATCTATATATATGTACATGTATATATATATATATGTGTGTGTATGGGTCAAGGTCCGCGTAAGCAGGTCCTGAATCCTACATGTTACGTGCCGGAAGGTAGGCTAGTAGGCTAGGAGCTACACATAGTAAAGGTAGAACAAAAGTCTGCGCCAAGCAAATGCGGCATTACAGTGGTGTCTTTAAAGAGATGCTTTGTAGGGTTTAGGCGTTATCATTTAGAGTTGTGCGTTGGTTTGTGCTCCGTAGAAAGCTAGGATTGAATTTTGCGAGGGCTCCAGGACAGGTTCATATTAGATGTTGTCTCTGCCACTCCCAATCACGGAAAAGAGGTTGCTGTAGTCCAAAGGGTCAATGTAGTTATACAGTACAAACCTGGGGCTGCAGGGGCTCCTAGATAGGTACTCTAGGGCACAAGTATACACTACTTGCCCACACGGACCCGTTACCTCAGTACACTGGCCCTTCACGACATCTCATGTTGATAGCCTTCGCCTTGCGCATGATGGGCTCCTCAACTGGGAGCTTCATTTGAGATTTGGGGACCGGGGCACCAGGGGCATGCTCTTCGAACCGGGACCTTGGTCAAGACTAAGGGCATCATGAAGTGAGAGAGAGAGAGAGAGAGAGAGAGAGGGTGATGGGGAAATCAGCGCTTGGGGCCGAGCCCCCGCGTGCCCCCTTTGGGACACGCAGAGCGCATAGAAGAAGAAGAAGAAGAAGAAGAAGAAGAGAGAGAGAGAGGGACAGAAAGAGACATACATACATACATACATACATACATCCATACATACAGATACACATACACTTTTGAATGTCATTCCTGGAAAGGGCAACCCAGTCATAGTAATTGAAAGTGTTCGAAGTCCTTCATTAAGATTGTGCATATGGTAGTTGCCCAAAATGAGGAACCCCAATATAGACCCTCATATACTATAGTCCTTATTATTGGGACCCCAAAATGGTAACCCTAATTTTGGGAAACCTCCATATTTCCATCAAGTTAAACCCCAAGGCGCCGCTCGACCCGACCTGAGCCCCTTAAAGAACATTACGAGGCTGCAAGATTCGCTCGCACCAAGCAAAAAATACAACATTTGTGGACCATTTGGGTTTAGGGTTTAGGGTTTAATTAAGGACCTTTTGGGTCCTTAATCCCTAGCTGCGGAGGATTTCAATCGCCTGTGCATTGAAGTCAACATGCAGAAGAACCGGCGCGTTCTCTTCGAGTATGCTGATGTCAAAGGCCCGCGAGCTGATGTCTTGATGTGGGGGTTTCCCAAAATTAGGGGTACCATTTTGGGGGTCCCAATAATAAGGACTATAGTATTTTGGGGTCTATATTGGGGTTCCCTTATTTAGGGAAACTACCATGTTGAGGATCTGCCTAGAGCCTTATGGACAACCTTTTTTGTTCTGGGGTGGAGGTGGGTGGGGGGGGGGGGTTACCTATTGCAACTTGATGTATAGCCACTTCTATATACAAAGTTGGTGACCCTTGAAACCTGTAGGGTGTGAGGGTCTACGCAAGGGAACATGGAAGCCATCTGCATAGTCGGCAATCTTTTGCCCTTGGAACCTTCGAACTGGCACAGGAAGGTCCAAAAGTCCCCACATTAGAGGGTTTAGGTTTCAAGGTGGCGTTGGCTTCGGTTTTTTAGTGCGGAGGCGGGAAGGTTGATTTTTGCTAGACCTAAAGTAACCTCATATCGTTTACAAAGGTAAAGATCAAAATATGAGGTATAAGAACTCCCATCTTTCCTATGTATACAGGTTACTATAGGCATCGCTACAGCAGCCTCATACCTAGAACATAGTAAAGGTCCATCAACTTGTGGTACAAAGCCTTGTTGATCAGACACACAGGCTACTCTAGGTATGTCAGTGACGCCACTGCATTCTCAGGAACAAGCACCTGGGTCAGGGTCATTGAAAATGCTTGTAATTGTGGGCTGTATTATACGCATGCCCAATGTGGATTATAGAATCGCATTCTTAACCATGTCTCGATAATCCGGTAAGGGCCAGGCACATTCCAGACATATCCAAACCATGCGTTCAACCAGTCTGAATCTTTCAGAGATCAGCGCTTCTGCAGCAATGGTACAAATTTCCCGGCTCCAGATACCGTTCAGGTCCTTCTCCAGAAGATTCTGCAAGGTGATCTGTACTTGTTGCGAAAATTATCCGTGCTGTCGAAGGTATTGAAGCATATGTCGCGACAGCCCACACGTTTGCATCTACCAATCTCTACAGTGTAGGCGAGTTGGAAAAACCTTTCTGCACAAAAGGAGTCCGCCTGCGCAATTCCGATCACACCTCCCTTTGTTTTACCAGCTTCTTAGAAGTGGTGTAGGAGCGTCCCACAGGGGCCATGTACCTACGCACAGTACACTTAGGCCCCAAGTACCTACATGAGCACCCCTTGAGGCACAAAAGTATATCATGTTGGTACCTGGACCCTGTGGGTATTCTTATGTGAAGGCTGATTTAGTTGACTCAGCAAGTAGCTTACGAGTCTCGCAACTGGGGCTAGTCTGCACGTAACCCCCTTTAACCTACTTTGTAAGTCCTCAGAGCCTCCAAGTAGTATTGTTGTCAATCCCCTGCCCCCAACATGTAAAAACAAAAAAAAGACGCCGCCCTGACATGCAATATCCCCAATATCTTATGTCGCGATGGGAATATATTCAATATTAGGGGGAGTGGAGGGCTGGAGCGAGGCGATTACTGTTGGGATTCGGGAGCTTTCCTTTGTGTTGTTAGGGTTTGTACCCTTGGATTTGGAACCCTAAGCCATGGAATAGAGTCCTTAACTATGCCATTTGGGAAAGGTTGCGAAGCTCAAGGGTAGAAGCTTCACCCTAAACCCTGAACCCTGCATAAACCGTAAACCAATAAAGTCTTTGATGATATCGGTTCGTCCTAATACAACGCAGGGCTCGCCCTTTCTGCCCTTTGCAAGGGATGCAAGCCAAGTCTGACCGAAACCCAGACCCCCAAAACGGGTCCAAAACATGAAGCCTCCCAATAATCCACTGGTTGCCTTAATGTAGATTTTTTACGGGCAGGCTCTGTTTTTGGGATCCTTTAGGGTCTGGGAAGAAGGGGTATGTCGTCATTTGTGTAACTTCGACATGTGCAATTGAAAGCCCACAGCCACTCATGATCCAAATGGGGCATGTGTGCTAACAGGGCCCCTCAGATACCTAACAGGGTGGTCCATGTTGACTGATCTGTTCAAATTGACGGGGAAGCCCCTAAACCCTAAACCCATCTAAACCCTAAGCCTTGGGGCCCCTAATGTTATGAAACTCACGTGTGAATAGTCAAGTCTCAAATCTTGAATTCTAATCTATCACCCCCAGAACCCCATGTGAGCCATAGTCTAAACTCCTTAAAGGGGGCTCATATAAGGGATTATATAGGGGACTACTATAGGGAATATTAAGGGGGATACTAGGAGTTTAGACTATGGCTCATGTAGTGTTTAGAGCTTAGTGTTCGTATTGAGGGTTAAAGGTTTAGGGCTATTTTAAAACAACGTTCAATCAGACATGTCTATTTGCCAGTGTCCCTTACCAGAATATTCTGTGGTTTCCCCCAAAAAAAAGGGTATCGTTTTGGGGGGCCCTATAATGATGATTATAGTATTTGGGGCTCTATATTGAGGTCCCTTTTTTTTGGGAAACTACCATTTTGTGAACCTTTCCATAGAGATCCTCACAAGGAATTCCTCAGCGACCCTGAGAAACTCTCACGTGGATTGTGCGAAGATTTCGTATAACCCAGAAAACATACCACAATTCAGAAAACAATTGATACTTTAAGAAACTCCGATGTGGATCGCGGGAGTAGTCTTGTTAACGAGTAAGATTACGGCCTCCTCTCGGTGCACCACAGAACACCCTTCAGGTGTGGGGATGATCACCTTGGAGACACTGGACCCTGAGGCCATGCCACAACGAGGGGGACATGGGCGAAGATAGCACGATTCTGGGGCCCGTCGTGATAGCTCGCTAGGACTTTGAGTCTTTGCCATGCCACACCAAATGGAAAAGCAAGTAGAAAGTTATAAGCCTCTCACCTGTAAGCCCTTAAACCTGTCAACCCTTAAACCTTAAACCCTCAAACCCTAGACCCTTGCAGCTTAAACCCTTAAAGGCTAAACCGTTGAATCCTTAACTTGCCTGTAATCCCAATTACCTACACGGCTTAGTAGTGACTACTCACAATTGGTCTGGTTAAGGGTTAAGGGCTTGTAGCCAGAACCCCGGAAGACGTACATTGGAGTTACAGGTAGGATTTGCATCCACAGCTGTCTCTACCCAGAAAGCCCAATGTCCCTAAGGAATATATTGAAACATATTAGGCTCCCTCATACTATGTAAGGTATGTCTGTCTCACTAAGCCCTAAACCCGCAACCCTGAACCCAAAACTGCGTGTCTGTATCGCGATCGATGGTCATCGCCCTAAACCCTAAACCTTTAACTAAGGGTCTCTATCAAAGGCTCCAGGGATTCTATGGGTTCATATCCGGGCAGGATGGGGGGAATTCTCGGCGTACGGCTTTGTACGTGCAACCCTGAAACAAGTCAGTCTTTGCTCTGTGACTCCAGGGGGTACAACATGTGAGCCTTGCGGAGAGGATCACATACTTGCGTGAAGTCAAGCATATCTATAGGAACAAAATGAAAGATAAGTAGGGTTATACCTGCAGTTATAAATACTTACAAAGTCCCAGGAACCTCCAAATATCTATAAGAACAAGATGAAAGATATCATGTTTTTGGTGCTAAGATCTTTTGATTTGACTGCCCGGGGTAGACCACGAAGCCCGTTGTCGAGCAGCAGTTGGATTGACATCCAGGAAGGGTGCTTCAAATGATGATAGAGGGTTTAGGGTTTAGGGTAATAGTGCTAGCAATGGTAGTGGCAATGATCATCTTGTAAAAGTCACGGCAATATCAATGTGTTAAGACATGCATGTTTGAGTAGGACTCCACTTTGGAATATAAACAGAGTCATTCTGTGAAATATCTGATCCCACTTGCCGTCCAAGCGGGAGAGCCAAGTTCTGCGTGGCTCATGCTGAGGATTGGATTAGATCGCAATCTAGGATCGGGCATCATCTGTGCAAGCTTCAGTACATCAGCATACAGCCCCTCTTAAGCAACTAGAATATGGAGTATGTGGGGATCTTATCGTAATATACCCAAAGCCATATTCTATCTACTTAAGGGGGCGTATATCCAAGACCCATCCGATGGGATGAATGCCGTTTTTGTTGGTTGGACCTCGTTTTGCTGGGCTTCGGGTGCGCTGTGCAGGCTGCCAAGAACGTCTTTGGGAAGGTTGCCTGCAAAGAAGCCCAGGCCAGGGTGTACCTTGAGTAAGCGATATACCTAGCAAAAATGGTGTTTGTACCCAATACTTGCGTATTTTTACCTATTTTTTGGTAAGGGTTTGGGGGTGACTCTACGGTGGGGTTGAGGGGGAACACTATCCTCAACCCTAAACCTTGGGTACTGTCCCCCCCCCAGTAACAGTCTACATTCGGGGTCCTATTAAGGGCTATATATAGAACCATATTTTAATTATTATCCAACTGTTACTGAGGAGGAACACTACCTTAAACCCTAAATCCTAGACCTGGACTTTGATGTGTTGTGGGGTAGGAGCGAGGCAAGCTTCAATGGACCTTTCTCAGGGGTTATAGGAATTATATAGGGATTACCGGGGATATGTCGGGGTTATACAGGGATTATTGGGTACATATAGGGGTTTTGCAGGGAGAATGGGTATAAATTGGGATTATATAGGGACTATAGCGTATATCTTGGGGTTATGTAGGGATAACGGGGTAGATCTTGAGTTATATGGGGACTATAGGGTGTATATATTGGGTTATTTAGGGATAGTGGACAATAGAATGGAAACTATTAGTTGGGCAGGGCAAGACTCAGAGGCTTTGTGTGGCGAAAGTCATGGTGGGAATTGCAAACGGGCACGACTGCTGTTGCCCCTGCCAGAGAGCCCGATACCCCTGAAGGAATATAGCCTACATGGTACTATAGGATCCTTAATATGATTTTAAGCTATATGTTATCCATTTGAAGCCCCAATTCTTGAGCCATACCTGTGGTCTTCTCTCTGGGTTATTGTTGACAGAGATGATGCCCCGCAATCTATTGTTGAGGCTTATACCGCCCAAGAAGGATGCTGACAAACGAAGGAGTCGAGTCAGGGCGGGGGCAAGGCAAGTGAAACCGGTGGCACTATTTTGAGTATTCACGAAAGTTTAAAAGCATGTCGATGGGCACAGAGGTGTGTATCTGGTGTGCATCTTGTTGCGAAGACCTGGATCAGCTATAGAGAGCACGGAGGGTAATTTCTAGGCACAATGCATGCGCCGAAGCCGAACAAGTGCTCCAGCTTGGGTTCTGGGTCTAGGGTTCAGGGACTAGAGACGGCAAGTTCTTGTCCAACACTTACAAGACCTTGGACGATGTGATGTTGGGGAGTGCTTGAGGGCCCATATTTGGAAACACAGCCGGACAGCCCTAGCTTTCGAACTGCGACAAGAAGGCCAGAAAGGATGATAGTTTTGAGACTTTAGGTCTTAAGACCTCCTTCCCTACCGATTGATCCAGGTACTTCCATGCAGACTCTTGGCACCATCACGACCATTGAGTCATAGTCCTTATGCCTTATGACAAGAGGGACAGAATCTGCAAGTTCATGAGAGCTCATATTGCGTGACCTTAGGCGCAAGAATGTGCCAAATTCCTAAATGCAAAACCACGCATTTCCTGATCCCACATCCGCCACACAAAGTCCTGCGCCCGTCAAAGAGCCGTCGCAGTTGAAACCCTGGCCCCAAAAACAAGGGAGAACACTTGGGGGTGTTAAATTACACGTTACAAGAGCTCTGCGGGGTACCCGCGGGCAGGGTTGGTGGTTAAACCCTGAACTGTATACTCTAAATCCTCAAGCCCTAACCCAAACCCCGAAGTCCTCAAGCGTAAGCTGCGTGGACAAAAAGCCTGCAGTGAGGCTCGTTTGGCAGAGGCTGCGCCTGCGCGGAAGGCCACATAACAAGACTTCCACCAAGCCCATAGCCCTAAACTAAACCTAAGGGCGGGTACGTAGTTGGCCCCAAGCCCGCAAACACCAGGCCAAACATGCGCACGCAGGGCTTAGGATAGACGGTTTATAGGGTTAAAGGGTTCAGGGTTTGGGGCTTATCTTTAAAGGACATGATAGCTCGCTTTCCGCGGAACTATAATGAAATCCCAACAAGATTGAAGGGGGTTTAATGTTAGTTTTGGGAGCAGTAAGCATGCCGAAAAGATATTCCCTGTTCCTAGGGTATTAGGGACACCAGGGCTTCCATAAAATTAAGGAAAACATCATTTCCGTGGGGGGGGGAGGGTGATATGAGTGGGCACTATTTGCTTTGAGACTTTCATCCACCCCACCTTGAAGAGTCCGGGCATTGTGGAGGATTCTGCGGTTGAAGGTTGAAGGGATTCGGGCATTTGAGGCTACGGATCCTATGAGCCTTAAACTCTAAGAGGTCGAGGTGTTTAGGGCCACCCTACAGTACGCCCTAAACCGCATGGGCTCTTAGGCCGACGCGTTGCAGATTCGCGCCCCACTAGCCCCTGATATTGAACACCTCTCCAGTAGACGTTTCGGATAAGAGACATTATACATTGGGTAAGTGTTCAATATAACCGAGTGGGGGGGGGGGGTGCGCGTTAAACGTTTCTTGTAGGACATGCTTATTTGTAGGGCTCAGGGGTGTGTAGGCTGCGGGACCAGCGGTAACGCAATAAGCGAGTCTTTATGACCATCGTTTAGGGAAAGAGGATGACAACGTTCCCCTAATCTAAAATCCCATTCCCACTGTGGCATACTATAATATGTAGGGAATAAATACTCAGTATCTGGGATTTTTTGATGTTACGTGGAGGGGATAATACACATGTCCCCAGATGTCCCTGCTCTGACAGGCACAGTTGGAGGAGGTACCCGTATTCAACAAAAGCTAGCAAGCGGCTTACGTTGCAGCCAATGCCCTTAGCCATCGGGAGGGGCGTCATTTTGCAATACCCTAAACCCTAAACCACTTACCCGACCCTGAGCCTAGACCCCTAAACCCACCCCGAACCGCTACACCACCAAACCCCATCTGAGCAGCCAGATAGGTCCACTGAGCTCGCGCCCCCGCGCCTAATCCGTAAACCCTGAAGAGTCGGAAGTCAACTAGACCGCTAATCTCCGTAATCTTCGATCCCGCCATTTCATCCCATGATTCACCCAGCTATGCCACCTTGGCCCTCCACACTTGCAATTCTGTAGGAGAGGAAGACCATCCACCGCCGTGCGGTCTGCGGCTCGGGGCATTGGGTTGGGCTTGAGCTTGTTCTACTATTTGTTGGTTCTTTTGATGTTTGTTTATTGTATGATATAATCACCGGGCATTCTCAATTATAGTATTTCTTTGATAGGTCTAGGGAGATTACAGTGCTAGGTCTTCAGTGTAGCCAACTGCCGAGACCATACAAGTGCCCTTCAACAGGCCCTACAGGGTGCCCAGTATCGGGTATCTAGAAGAATACAGAGGGTAGTTGGAGGGTCTATAAACCCTAAACCCCTAAACCCCTAACCCTAGGTAGGAGCTTCACAGGACTTAGATGGTAGCTTCGCAGCTTGGGATTGAAGAATGGGTTGATCTAAAGGTCACCTGAAGGCAATTTAGGGTTTAGGGTTTAGGTCTACACGGAAAGATGCATGGGAACTTTATGTCCTAAGACTGTAGCGTTTAGGTGTTCCTTATTGGCCGCTTTGGGAATAAGATTTGTTTAAAGTAGTGATTCTATTCTGATTGTTTCAGGTCATGCTTCGGAATGGCTACTGCAATCTCCCGGAAAGTGCAATATCCCTTTAGTGAAAATTACACTAGGATCTAAGTAGGGATATTGTTGTGACATGCCTTGCGAGAGCCCAACTTGTTTCCTTCAATTCCAACACGACTGACAAGACCTCCACCTCCTGTCATAGGCGAGATTTCACGTTTAGGCTGTACTGTCCTTAGGAATAATTGTTTTTTAAAAATCTTTCTTGTAGTATAACCCTAAGGAAATATCACCAATATCAGTTTTTATTATAGGTCTAAGGAGACTATAGTAAGGACCTTTGAACTCATAGGAGAGATACACTAAACCTTCTAGGGACCATTTAACCCCTCTTTAAGGGCACTGGTTGGGTGTAGGTGTTTATTCCTTGTGGCTGGAAGGTTAAGCATCTATGAGCTAGCCGTGGTGTTGGATGGTGAGTAAAGGGTTTAGGGTTTAGGGTTTAGGGGTTTGGGGATTTAGGGTTCAGGGTTTAGGGTTTAGGGGTTTAGGGTTGAGGGAATGGAATAGAAGATGGAAGCTGCTATATGCTTGAGCGTTTAGGGAAAGGACAAGAACATTGGGACTAGTACCTTGTTGGAGCTTGCCTAGGGGCCGGGATCTCTTCCTCCATTCCTTATGAATCGCTAAACCCTAAACCGCGCAGGTGTGGCATAGGTTGAAATTTCACTCTGAAGACACCAAAATAGACCTTGCTTCGCTCGTACACTTCACTTACACAGGTTCAGGGTTGAGGGCCCAAATCACAAACAAACGCCAAGGAAGTCCCATATCCCTCAACTCAGGGACATACCCTAAATCATTTTAGGTTTTAGGGCTCATAGGGATCCTAGAATTATGTAGAGTATAACTATTAATGAGTGAACATGGGGTTCCTTGGGCATATACACCCCATAGTGCAGGTACTAGTGCTTAGTTAAAGCCCAAGTGTTCGTAATATTAGATTGTTGGATACTTGGACTAAACCCTAAACCCTACACCCCCTTAGGGATTCATGTCCGGTGGCTCGGTCGTTTGGACTAAGCGTGTTTGGCAACATCTCTTCCACCTGAACTTGAGAAACTCGCCAGCTTAGTTTAGGGTTTAGGGTTTAGGGTTTAGGGTTGTAAACTTCAAAAGGTGGGCTCCGCAGAACCCAGGCACTTCATGGATCACTTGCTATTCCCTAAGGGTCCGAGTACTTAATAATCACATATTTACCCAACACCTGTACCATAATTCCTATGACCCAAAACCCAAGTACCTAATCATTGGGTAGTTAGACCCTTAAACCCTATATATCCCTATATATCCCTATATATCCCTATATATACCCCTATATATCCCCTTTAAAGGGACCTAATTATTGGGTACATGGTCACTCTGGGATTTTCCGCAGGTGGAGCAATGCTCCCAGACTCGCAAGCCTCCGGAAGAGCAGCGGCAACGCCGGCAGGTCCGCCCGAAACAGAATAAACGGGTTTAGGGTTTAGGGTTTAGGGTAAACCCGCAAACTGATTAATAAACCCCGTCCTTTTAAGGGCCTTAATGTTAGGATCCCTAATTATTCTAATCTCAGTTTGGGGAGGGGTTTATGAATAAGGGGTCTACAGTAGAGTAACCTTGGCCCCTCAAAAAGAGGCACATTATAAGTTGCCAAACCCTGCTTTCCAGGTATATAGGTTACCCCAGGTAAGCCCTTTAATAAGGCACCGTCGTTGCATCTGCACAGGCCTTTGCAACGCGCATCTTTCGGGGCACCTTAGGGCTGCGACATGTTGAAAACACATCGAGGTCAAGTGGACGTTCCAGACATACATGGGTGTTTCCCAAAATCATGGGTACCCTTTTGGGGGTCCCCATAATAAGGCCTATAGTATTTTGGGGTTTATACTGCGGTTCCCTATTTAGGGAAATTACCGCACGTACCTTAAAAACGCCAATATGTTTCTCCTTCACCCTCCAAGATAATGTATGTAAAAGTATGAGTCATACTCCAAGGCCTGGGCACCAATCAGTCCGCAACCGCAGTCAGTTGCTTAAAGGATTGGGGCTAGTTCAGGGTTCAGGTTTCAGGGTTTAGGGTTCAGGGTTTAGGGTTTAGGGCTGCAGCCTTCCTACATTATGGAGCTCGAGCTCGGTGCGTGCGAGATAGGAGGCCCAAAAGTGCACATACCTATATGGTAGAGATCTGGGCAGTAGGGTACCTAAATGTACTATAGTCTAAACTCCTTAAAAGGGGCTATATAGGGGATTCTATAAGGGATTCCTATAGAGCATATTAAGGGGGATATAAGGAGTTTAGACTGTAGCACATATGGTAGGTACCTGGGCCTCAACGTACCTAAATGGGAAGAACGTTGGGTCCTAAGCATCTACCATGTTGCATGCCCACATGAACCTTTAGGGAGGAGTTGTTTAAGTTCGGGGCGGGCACAGTTCGCTGGTAATTACAGAATGTAGAAGCCCCTAAACCTTAAACCTTAAATAGAAGTTTCCATTTTCTTTTCCATTATCCCTATATAAGCCCAATATTGTACCAAGAGGAGTAACCGCTCATAGCCTTGCCACACCTCCTCCCAGCTTCGAACTGACCGAAGACAAAGTTGACGAATTGCGCATACAAGTTTCTCTAGATGGCCCTTACGCAGAGGGTCCATGTACCCAATAATTAGGTCCCTTTACGTAAAGGGGATACATAGGGGTATATAGGGATATATAGGGTTTAAGGGTCTAAGTACCCAATAATTAGGTACTTGGGATTTGGGTAATAGTAGTTTTGGTATAGGTTTTGGGTAAGTATATGATTATGAGGTACTTGGACCCTTAGGGTTACATGATCCTTGACACAGAACTCATAATCACTACAGGTCCTTGAAGTGTCTTCGGGACCCTTTTTTTCTTAAGAAATCTTCGAACCACCACCCAGCCTAGTTCAGAGACCAAGCCCTCCAGGAAATCGTGGACCTGCTGGAGGCCAGGACCAGTTCTGGGTCAAAGATCAAGTCAAGCCTAAACCCGAAACCCTAAGCCCTTGAGTCCCCCTGAGGGCGCATGTACGTATTTGGTAGATGCTTTGCGCTTCAAAGTCTTTCCATTCAGGTACCTTAACTTACTGAAGGGTAGCAATGAATAGGGGAATATAATCCCTATATTTATATTCCCTATATAACATAATCCCTTGTTCCCTACTAGCCCCCCAGTAAGTTAAGGGCCCAAGTATATGCAGTATATATAGCTATGTGGACCCTTTGGGTTCGGGGTCAAGGTTGAACCTGTTTCTAAAATTAGGCAGTTAAAAGACGAATAGGATTCCAAAGGGCGCATGCTGCTTCAGAGTATCTGCTTCGGCCCTACAGTAAATATATGGGAACTCCTTTGGGCCTTAATTCGGGTTTAGGGTGTAGGGTTTAAGTATATGCTATACCTTAGCCCTGGAAGGCTTTCCGTTTTAGGGACGTGCAATAAAGTAATAGGATTTAAGGCCCTTTATTAAATTTATGGACCTTTTGGAAAAAACTAGGTCTTTCGGAAATGCACATTTTACAGGGTTTCGGAAGGACCACGCATTGGGAGCAAGCTTGAACATGTTGCAGTGAACCTATTGCCTGGCTCATGATAAGAATCTTCATTACTACCCTTTCCCTATATTGATTTGACGGGGTTACTGTAGATAGCCCACAAAACCTTCGAGAAAGACAGCTAGCACCCCAATGGTCACAGGTCACCATGACCCAGGCTTAAGCTAACATAACCCCTAAGTAACCTAGTAAGTTAAGATACCCACCTACAAGTAAAGAAATCAACCCTCCCTGGAATGGCCTGCGGAGCCGACATCGACCTTTTCCCTGGTCCGAGACATGCTGTGCTCTGGCTGCGGTAGCTGGGCTTGGCGAGGCTTCTAGATCTCAAGGGCTATGAAATTGTTATTTGGGGACTAAAAGGGAAGCTTCCTTGAAGAGACCAAGAAAAACCTTCAGCTTGAGGATTCATAGGAGTTGATATACACGATCATTTACGCATAGATTGTGAGTACCTATACCAGGCCCATACTGGGAACATGAAGGCTTTCTGGGTCTCTATAGGTATCTAAAATGTTCCCTACTTCCCTGGTTGCAGGCCTCACAAAGCCCCGTCAAAATCTGTCATCTAGATCTGAGCTCTTAAGAGCAAATTGATGAGCAATCAGCGACCTCTGTAGGACGCGCAAGTGAACTAGTCGGATGCCTACTCTCCGGGATAGTCTGCTCGGTCTTCCTATGAAGTCCTCTTGGATCTGTACACTCTCGGACAGGGGGTTGCTACAGTATTGCGCTGTTGCGCATTCAAGCTTCATACGGATTGCGCAGTGATGCATCATATGGATTTTTGGCACTAGGGTGAAACGATTCATGCCTCGATTCAAACACTCCGACACGGCAAATTGGTAACACTTCAAGAACAGTAAGTGCAAGTTTGAAAGCGTGATGCCTTGCTCACGCCTGATCCAGAATCCCTCGCGGTACAGCTGCTTCAGGAAAAGGTTCATAGCTTTGGTGCCCCTTGCCTTGGCTGAAGAAAGCGAAAGAACACGAAACGATTTCAAGTTTATAAGCTTAATCAATTTATCATAAAAAGGAGCCCTCTCATCAAACAACATCAAACTTAACAGACGTGAACCATGAAACATTCTTGCACACAGCAGCGACAAGATACGATTGCAAGCAGCAATACATCATCAGTGCGACCCACAACGCGGTCTTCCATGAAGTTTTCCAGAAATAGCATCATGTGGGTTGAAGCTGCGCCTTTATTCCATTTCCCCACCGGCCAAGAGGCCTCAGAATCAAAGCCGAGGTTGTCGCGGGTGAACTCTTGAATATGCATGGCAAACCGATGGCGAGCGCAAAACTCCCTGTAGCTCTCAGTGAGGCTCCGAAACCGCGCGTCAACCGATCCACCAACAATCACACCCAGATTGCACAGCACGATGAATGCAGACGCCAACCACACGCGGGCAACCCCGCAATGAAAACAATGCCAAAGATCGAGTCTAAAGAAGAAACTTGGCTTCCCAGGTTCAAGAAGCTGGCCCCTCAGCATTGTAGGCTCCGTGTCCCATGGAGGGTTGATGAAGGCAGTACCGAGCCAGCCAGGTTCACTGGAAAGATCTTCGAAGAAGACAGGAAAGTCACCCTCCCTGCCTGCGTCGCACCAATGACAAATCCCGCGGCAAAGTGTGTTCGAGCGGGCCGTTTTTGGGACCCTGTTGTATGTACGCTTGAAACCACCCAGTTTGATCAACGCCGGGAGGTCGCCCTTGGTTCCAAGTTGTACCGCAAAGAAGATTTCATTCGGATTGCGGGTGCTAGCCACGCCCTCAAGCGCGCATCTGCTCAGATCATCTGCAAACAGTTCCACGAGCTTGTCCAAAGCTTGGGGATACTTTTGCCATACCCCCCGCATCATCACAGAAAACAAGAACTGCGTTCCCCAGGACGGTCCAATAAAGTTGAGACCCATGCCATCCCTTTTGTCCGGGTCCCTTTGAATGTCATCCAAGTACTGCTTCGTGCCCCGACCAAGGCAGCCGTGCACCGACAACACCAACAAAGCCAGCTTTTTTTGAGTACGGCCTTCATCTGTGTGGCTCCACACTGGGACTGCCCTGCTAAGATCAATTTGTCCATGCATGGCCCTGACGAACACCTCGTGGGTGGGGTGCAAGGCCTGGAAGCGAAACCAGAAAACTCGAAGTCGTTGACGCATCTCTGCAACTGTTCTCACACCACAGAGCTGGCGGGGCAAGCGTCCTGTATCTATCAAGAGGCGCATCCAATCCGAAAATTTCACATATGGCCACTTCCTCACAGCTGGGTCCTCAGCCAAGTTAGCAGTACTGATCGGCACAGGTGCAGTCAGCCATGCTTCTCGAAACACTGCATGGGCGCCTGATTCTGCGTCCGAAGTAGACACATTGGCGAGTCGTATCAACATAGGGTCGGCCGCAGTCAAATCTTCATCAACTGCCGCCTTCGCGATGGATACGGCGTGGGCGCATGGGACCTGGGCACAGCGCACAAGCAGGGATGTAATGCACTTATATGGGAAATTGTGCGAAACACTGTTGTGCGCATGCTACGCAGATCTGAATGGGCACGTACTGCAACAGGCAGATCGATGGGCATGATTTTGGTCGCACATGTGCACAAGTAGAACTAGATATGATTGTTGCTAGGATCTGCTATGGACTTTTGTGCTCTCCATCACTGTCGCGTCGACCGGCAAGCAAGCCAATTATGATTCTAACTGGATGATGCGAATGGCAAAGTCAGCCACACGCGTGCATGCAGGCACCATCCGAAACTTTGCAAAATTAGTTTGGACTAGCCGACTCTCCGGGGTTGATCTGCTCGACCGCCGGTAACATAAACAAAAAAAGGAGGACCGTCCGATATCTTTTTGTTCAGGGCCCCCTCTCCCCCAGTGCCAAGGGCATTCTGACACCCAGTTGCTGGGCCGAATTCCAGAATTAAAGCTGCTTCTAACATGTGAACCATCCCCAGGTCTGAGCCAGCAAAAACAACCCACATCTCAGTAAAACCCTTCGAAACATAATCCACAAAACGGAAAGGAGGGTTTGCGGTAACTCCGATTTTAAAAACGCAGAGTTGCAGCCCAATCCTCTCCCTAAATGCTGACACCTGGGTTCTTGCATGTGCCAGTATCCGACCACATGTAGGATTACTGCGGTCAGAAACGAGTCCTCTGTAAACCAAGGAAAATTCTCGTAGCTCAGACCACATAGAGGTTGTATGCTCAAAGTTGAGGGACACATCCAGGAGCTTTTCGGGGTCCTGGGTGTCATCAAGGAACGCCGGTTGATGTTTGGATTCCTCCAAATAGGTGTGTAATTATGCGTCAAGATTATGAGGCAACCCTGATGCCAACTATACATAGTTTCTACTGGCAACATGATTTCATGCACTCCTGGGTAAGATGGCGCCTTGATGTTCGCCCTGGGGGAAACTTAACAAGCCAAGGTGAGCCAAGAATTATACACCAGGCTAGCTAGTGCCCCAATTGCAGAACACCACCAAAACTATGATCACAAGAAGTCCCTGCAACCCCAGGCTACCTGAACGTAAGAAACGTAAATCATTAATTTCTAGAAAACCCAGAAAGGAAATAAGCCCTTCCATTTCAACAAAGGTGCTGCTGCACAATGCTGCTGCAATGGGCGATATATGGGAGGCGCCAGTTTTCTTGGCTTCTCCAGGGCTAGGGAAAATTGAGCATGTAGAGCACCCTTATCTCCCAGATTCACAATAGGTCCAGGGCGCATCGAAACATTCTCAGAATTTGTCTGCTCTGCAGGTTGAAGCCTGCGTGCATGCATGGGGCTTGCGTAAAACCCGAAGAATCTTAGCTTAAATTTCACATACCTCTACAAAGAACGGACTCAGCCATGCTCTTTCGAGAAACAATACTTGGAGATTGTTGGGATCCGTGTGAAGTACTTCACAATTAAGACCTCGATCCTATGTAGTTTATTAAAAATTTGGCCTGTACAGGGATCTATATATAGGTACCAATTTGGGGGGTTTTCAATTGCGGGTTGGGCGCCTCTGCCTTTTTGCTTCGTGAGGTTGTTCCTTGTCTGCAGTCGTGGGCAAAGCGCATCGGGGTGCTCCAGTAAAAGGGCATGTGTAGGTCAAGAGCTCGCGCAGGTCTTCCATGGCAGCTAGCTAGATTGATACAGATAGAAACACAAAGTAAACCTAAGGAAACAATTATGCAAGCGCAACGTTAGCTTGACTTTGAGGCAATTAACTATGGAGACTTCAGAAACGGTCTTGCATACTGTAATCCATGGGGTCCACCTAGTTGGGCCTGGCCGGAGGCAATCACTTTGTGGGATCCTTAATATGACACTAGAAGAAAGTACAACACTGTAGCACTTTATCTTTCCACATGACGGCAGTTTCGAGGGTGCAGAAAAGAAATTGTAGCTGCTTCCACCGAGCCCATGAACAGCCAACTGAAGCCACCAAAAACATGTTCGGCAGTTCAATCATTCTTTATGAGCTGTGCTGAAAAGTTGGTATACATATATATATATATATAGTTCCTAGTATCCCCCGAGCTTACATATATATATATTCCCTAGTATACTCTTGCATATAATCCCCTGGCTCACTAACCCTCTTTAAGGAACCAATTCCATTGACTCCATATATATATACACAGCTGATGTAAGCCCTTTGTGCATCCCATCCGGTGAAATTCTTTGAAAGCTGGAACTTTTCTAGAATGCCCAAGTATCCAGATCGAGATGGTGTTCTAGGATCCTGCCCCAGACTGTAATCGTATTACTGACTTAATGTACCTTACCAATAGTTCGCAGACACCTTGCTAAATGCCTTCCCCTGTTTGAGGCTGCTGCTCCTCTCGAAACATTGAGGGCAAGCTCGGTGAGCAGCTTGCCAGGCGTGCGGTCACCTGGCCAATGGAAATTTTAAAGGCTAGCTAAAGATTGAAAAAGTTGCCCAAGTCGCTTGCTTATCAAGTTAGCTAGCACCTCGTAAGAATTCCGGTTGGGGGACGGGTATGGATCACAGTTACACGTTCAAGTTTTCAACGGGTTGCAGGTGTATATAGCTCTCATTTTGGGTTCCGGCAGTCGATGCTGCAAGCTTTGAAATCACCCCGCACAAGGAGCCAACCTGAAGACATGTCCAGGCACATGCTTTGCACGTTTTTCCCTGTCCGCAGCATCGAGCGAACAACCACGTTTGTAATGGAAGAATAGAAGATCTTGTGGGCCAGCGAATATTGGGTTCTTATAATTGGTAGTCTGATAATAGCTATAGGCTTCGCGATCAAAAATTGCAAACCGTGGTCATGTAGCCCGGCGAATCAGAACAGGGCCCCATAATAACTACCCGATGCAGTCCATCAAGACTCGCAAGAACACAAGCAGCTGCAAGCGAAGGCATGCTTCGATCCTAGCACATGCGCACTCGCTAGCTGACAAGAGCACATAGGATCACTTCTCATTCCCGTTCTTCTGGATATTCCTCAGGCACGTCCTGGGTTCGAGTTGTTAGAGCAAAATTGCAAGGAAGAAAATATGTAATGTAGATTAGCGCAGGGGTCTGCAAAAATGAAGGTCGACAGTTCTACTGAAGAGGGGTGTGTGTTAACCGTAAGTATAGTTGTTCTTGTATGGGAATTCGATCGTAATATGTCTACACACATGCAAAGCCGCCACCACCTACCCTAGCCTTCCTGAAATTGTCTAGAAGCCGATTTTAGAACTCAAGCTCCCGCAGCTGCTAAGAAGCGCAGCTAAGAGGCTTTGCAGTGCTTTCAGAAGTGGTAACTTTGGCGCACCTGGGCCGGGGGAGCAACTGAGGAAAAGTTGTGCGCGGGGCATGCGCGGAAACAACTACTGATGCGGTGACTCGCAGGAAGTTGATGTTGTATACATGGTTCCATTCTCGTGGCTGATCACTCGCTTACCTCTGTAGTACGTGTCTATAAATTAACATTCGATCTACGTCATACATTACAAGCCTCCCCAGGCAAGACTTCAATGTACCACAAGATGTTCCACACACAATCGGTTTGTAAGATTCCTGCGCAACACGGGTCTTCCTCAATTGCACCCGCAGCTTCTCAAGCAACCTGGCAGCTCAGGTGCAATGATGCTGCAGTACATGTACAATATCGGGCTGAAGGCTGGCTGGGCTCAACCATTTAAGGGCTTCACTCAAGCATGCGCATATACAATTGAATCGTCACACTGCTTTGATCTGCGTGGAGTTTAAATTAAGAGTCTTAACTTCGAATAGGCAAGCAGCGTCTTCTTCTCGGCATCCGGAATCTGATCATTCTCGAGGTTGCATGCATCAGCCTTCACTTGCTGAACCTGTTCATACTCATTCTCGAGAATGGAGACCGCGCTGTCCAACAGCTTCACAGACCTCAGCAATTGCTTTAAAGACATGCATGAAGTTACAGGGTCACGCAAGGAACTACGCAGCTTTCAAGGTGTGAAGTTGCTCGTTTTCGATTCTAAATGTATATACAGCGCAAGAGCATCAGTAGGGGATGGACTTCTTGGCCCTGGCAGCCGTTTCAGCAGACACCTCTTTGTCCATCAGCTCGCTTTCAAGATCTGCCATCAAGTCTTGCAGCTTTGCTGATCGTGTCAGCAAGGAATCGCCAAACTTGGCAAACTTCACAAGCTCCTGCCAAAATCCGATAAGTAACTTGATCCGCTTCACCTGGCCTGGCCTAGATCCCCACCCCTGCTTTCACGCATACCCTGACAATACGTCCCTCTAGGCAGCTAGCTAGAATCTAGAAGCAGCTCGAGGTCCTGCTGAGAGGTAGACAGGTTCTGGGCTTTAGCCTTGCCGGAGTCCTTTCCCTGCTCCTCCTCCTCATCACTAGTGTCCGGGATAGTCGGCATCATGTCCAAGCGACTGTTGTCGGTGCCCAAACGCCTGAAGGTGAGCTCGCCCTTGGCCTGGCGCAGCAGATCTGCAGGATGAATGTCTACATATGTGGCACCGGAATGCATTATGTGTTGCCAAAGCCTGGGTAGCACGCAGCAATTCAAGTCTTGCATGCATGGGAGGTATGATAGGTGAAGACTGCAGCGCAGGCAAGTAATCGTAAAACACGCATCGCATGCCCTTTCTAGATCTGAAGAGATGCACACATGTGCTGATGGAGCCCTGCCTCACCAACATTCTCCTCCCGCTCTTTCTCCTCCTCCTTCTCCAAATTCTCATCTTCTTCTTCGATGTCAACGTAAAACTTCTTGATCTTGGGATTATACTTGTCTTTCCTTAGGTTACACGCAGCCTCAGCTATATAAACTTCACCTGGCTCATCGAGTCATGGGTTGAGTGCACGCACAGGAGGAAGCTTGTCTGCATACGAGTGGCTTCCGCAGGTGCTTGTTCTCGGGTCGCTCGCAGAACTTGATGACCCCAGCAATATAGCTCCTTAGGTTCTTGGGTTCTGACTACGATTATATATGATCTAAAAAGGTTGGGAAGGAAAACATGAAGGAACAATTGCGCAGGTTTACTAAGGCCCCATCTTGCTCCATCCCAACTTTGTTTTCATAGTCTCCGCGGTGTGCCACCCTCGCTTCTTACGAGATGTGTTGGCATTCGAAACCTCCCGGGACTTGGTGATGGTTCCAAGGAAAGCGTCCTGCAGCATGCAACTTGCAAAGGCAAGTCTTTTTACAACTTAATCTTATGTACTGTTGACATGGATCTCAATGATACAACCACCTTTCCGTGAAGAGTGAAGAGCCCAAATCACTGAAGGTATCCATCTCTATAGGACAGTATGTAGATCGAAGTTCGATTTCAGCAACACGTTACGAAAGCCAGCAAGAGGAACTACCCCCATGCAGAATGATGCTCATCGAAACTACCAGAACACAAGATCCGCTGTTGGGAGCTCAACAGGGTGAGGAGCTGTGTAGCCAATGATTGGAACTTTTCAGGAATGGGCAACTGGAAGGGGTAAACTGCTAGCTTTGCTTAGGATTCATGAAGCTTTTTTTGAGTGAGGGTTCTTTTATTGGATGTATATTTGGACAATTTTAGAAGCGGTCCCGCTTGAATCCGCACTGCGCAAACGTGGCCATCAAAGCGTTTCGGCGGTCTCCACCAGCAACGTAGTCATCATGCACCGACTGTGGGACTAGGATCTTTCCTGAAGGTTTCCGCTCACACATTCTGCGAAGCCGCTGATCTCTGGCTTCCTGTCAGGTACATGTACACACTATAACAGGTCTAGCTCGAGGCTTTCTGCATGCGTGGAGCCTATACAAGTAAAACACTGATTTCAACTCTGCAGGACCCAATTAATATTCTAAACAACATGCAAGGGGCATTGCAACATAGTCTTTTTTTTGCCGTGTGCTGCTCGACTGGAATGTATGGGCGTAGAAAGAGTGTTTGGGTGATTCTTTGAGGGTTGTATAATTGCAACAACATCTTGATTTAGCCAAAAAAATCGGTTTAGACTGTTAACACAACTGTCAAATCAAAATGCTTCAGACAGGCAGCCAATGCACATCTATGACAGATATCATCAGTCAGTCACTTCTGCGGGATTGCGAATGGAACTTTTCGGTTTGGAATAGATCCTTCCTCTTTCTCTTTCTCTCTCCCTCCCTCCCTCTCTCTCTCTCTCTCTCTCTCTGTCTCTCTCTCTCATTCCCTTCTCCTTCTCTCTCAGTTTCTCTGTCCCTCTCTACGTAGGGTTTGCACACAGTAATCGTTTTGACTTCTTCGCCTGTGACAACAGCTCAGGGTCCACCAGCTTGGCGGGCGGCGACTTCGTGCTGCTGGAGCCAGGAGAGCGAGGCTGGTTACTGTTCCGGGATGGGGTATTCGCAGCAGCAAGCTGGGCTTGTAGAGCTGCAACCTGTTGATGAAGCTGTTGATTCTCCTAGCAATGCGAATGAAGCACGAATGACATATAAAGTGATCTTGCGGACCAACCTACATGCGCATGCAATATAAGCCCGATCCTGAGCCAGAGATCTTCGCTTGGGCGCGCTGGGCGGGGTCTTGGAAGCAGGGTCGGTCTTCGTGGGCTTTGCAGGTGAGGCTGTCGTGGTCCCCGTTGCAGGCCTTCCAGAGGCTTGCGGGGTCGCGAGCGCGGGTGCAGCAGGTAAGGCTTTCGGGGTCACGAGCGCGGGTCCAGGTGGGACTTTCTGGGTCGCGGGTGCGGACCTAGGCTTCTTCTTTTCTGGGCTGAGCTTCTCCTCCTTAATCGGGCTGGATGGGGCCGGCTTGGTCTTCGCAGCGGTGGCTTTGAGCGAGGGGGAACGCTTGAGGGCCTCCACTTGCTCTGGCGTAGCCTTGGATTCAAAATGTCTTTCTAGCTGGTCAATATCATTCTGCGCAGGGCCTGTGTGACGTCTCATATATGGTTGTCATTTCATAAAAGACCGTAACAATCCAAGCTGCCGCAACTGTACTGTCGGTCGATGCCTAGGCTGGTAGCACGTAAGCAGGGATGGGTCCATATAGTAAGAATCATTTACCTAATCTGTAGCGCGTCTCTTCCATGTAGAATCTATATGGTTGGCAGCGCCTTGCGTGATCTGCACATACGCTCTGCGTGCATGCAAACTGCAAACAAGACACTGCAGTCAAAGAAGATCGGGACCGCTTCAGGTCTTGCAGCTTCTGGAGACGAGCAGTGGCCAGCTCTAGCTCCTCGCAGGGTCAAGGGAGAGGCGTTTCTATCATGCACAGCTGGGTTTGTGCTTTCTGGAAGTAGTTTATAGGGATGGCCCGCTGTGGTGTAATTGAATGGTTAATCTAGACAACGGGTTGCGGAAGGGACTAGAATTCCGTGAGCTTTGCATAAGGGGTCCTTCTCCAACTCTTCATCCAAAGCTTCAGCAGGATTTGACACTCCCGCTTCTTGTTTGACTGTCTTAAGAAGCGCTGCGTTGCTTCCTTCTAACTCAGAGCAGCTCCAAGCACGGGAGCGAAGTGCACGACTCGTCATGATCCCCTTATCTATCTCACCTGTTGCAATTAAGTGCCTGATCCAAGTGCTCTATGGAACGTCAGCAAACGCATGAGCGCAGTGACATGTTCAGAACAGTCATGCGCTGAAACAGAGTTTGGCGTATACATACTTTAGCACCGCAGGTGCTGAGCAACGATTATCAGACAAAGTAATCTTGTCAAGGCCCATTGTGCTCCCTAATGTTCTTGTTGCCAAGAAAACAAGGTCTTTCAGATTGGGATCTGCCTTAAATCCTTCAAGATCCATTTAAAAACAAGGGTCTTTCAAACCAGTGGTTTTACGTATAGAATACGTAATTTCATACGGTTTTTTATTGTACTTTTACGGAAAAATGTTGTACTTTGTACGGGTAGGAAATCAGTACCTTTCAAATACGTACGAAATACGTATGAAATACGTATTTTGTACGTATTGTGTAGTTGCCCCTACGTATTTCGTACGTATTTGAGAGTTCCCCCTGCATCCCCTCCAAACCCCCTCGTCACCCTCTTAAATTTGACCAAAAACCTTAACACAATAAGATGTCCCGTAGAAAACTTCAAGGGCTGAGGGGTTCCCTTCTAAACCAGGTCAGAAATCGACGCACGTTTCCCAGAGCTCGAACCTCCAAACCCAGGTAGAAGTCAACCCTTTTTACTTTGCCTCAGAGGAGTACCTGCAAACCGTGCTACCCAGGCCAAATTTCGAAGATCGAGCGGCCAGCAGACGCTTGGAACCCAATTGGAAACATGCAACTGGGAACATCAGGCGTGTGTATGCCGCGCGCTAATTGAGTGCAGCATATGAAAACTGCCGACAGCCAGCCATGTAATGGCAGTGTAAAGTCAGATCGAGTTCCCATGTATGCTCAGGGAACGCACCTGCATGTGGCCATCTAGCAGATCGAAGTCTTTCCACGAGATATGCATATCTTGAGAACATGAAGCCCCGCTTTACAAGGATACCTATGATAGTCATTCCCCATTTTCCAGAACACTTTGTGTACACACAATGAAGATCGAAGCACAACCTCAACCACAAAACACTTGTGAAGAAAGACTCCGCGGCCAAAAAGGCAGGTAGCTGCCGCGCATTCGCATGTAAATTACCTGAAGGATGGTAACAATGCAACACCTTTTGCCAATTTGCGTGCACCGTCCTAGGATTTGCGTAACCTGGGATTCATCAAAATATCAGCACAGCAGGGCTTCCTACATGAATTATATAGAGCTCTCGGAAACCTAGAGGCGACATGTGTTCCTAAAAGGACCTTGCAACAACTTTAATTGCATGGACCTGTGTAAGCTTGATCGAGTGCCTGCGTGGACCTCCACATCAAGTAACCTACCCATCCCCATATAGGCGCTGCGCATCTGATTGGTTACTGCCTCACTCTGTAACATAGTCTACATAAAATGGGGGGGGGGCTCATTATAGGGCTATATAAATATCACTCTATTATAAGTATTACAAATCTCTATCTACAGAGTGGGGGCAGTACCCATGCAAAACCTAAGTAGTCTTCTGAATTTGTTGGGAATGTTCTAACCGGATCCTTCAAACTTACATGGCCTCTCAAGGTTCCACTGGGAACAGTGGGCGCAAGTGCTGAGGAATATTCAAATTCCTGTTTCCCCGTAGGTATCTTAGGACTTCATGCATAGCGGCGTCACGCCAGAGGTCCCCTACGGGCAACGAAGCCATCCATTGACCGAGGCGCTCATCTGTACCGGGCTGGGGACAGGATAGGTTTTGCGTAGCCTCCTTGCAGAACGCTCTGCGCAGTCGAACCAGCTTCATCCCAAACTGGGGTGGATCATGCCTGAGCTAGTCAAGGTATTTACGGGCAGCTATGGGAATAGTTTGCATGAGCTTTGATTGGGAGGCTTTCAGACGATTCTATCAGTCAAGGGGCAGGTAGCATGGGCCGGGATTGTGTATATAAGGGTTTTATAAAGGGATTGTGGCTCATATGAGTTTATATATAATGGGTTGAGGGTGCGCGAGGTAGGTACGGCTAGCAGCGGCTAGCAGGAGTTTAGTTACATGCTAGGCTCGCATCATAGCTCAAAATGGGTGAGATTGTGTCATTTCTTCATGCGGCCTATTTCTCCGTGGTCATAAGAACGGGCTTTATGTAGAACATTAGGATTTACGGACCAGCTTTGTACTACATGTGACAAACATCAAAACCAAAGCGCAAGGCTTCTAAAACCCATTTGTATATCACTTGCATGTGTCCCATGCGCAACACATGCCACGCTTTGGTTCTCCATTCTACATATACTTATCTATAGGGAGCCCCAAATAAGTGTTGATTCTAGCTTGGGGGCGAGAGATATAATTGTATATATACATATATAAATATACCCAGAAATACTTTTCTGTAGGGCATGTGTTGATGCGTGGGACCAGAGTTTCACCATTTATGACGCGCAGGTTAACTGATCATACGTGCTCAGTAGGAACATATATACTTCTAGAATCTCAACTCAGCTAGGAAATCATAACGAGAGCCGATTGTCCACCCACGCGTGCCAGATTCTGGCCCCTACTCTCCGAACAGCCCTGTAACTATGCAGATCACCATGCATCCCTTTTAAGGAAGTAGCTTCACAACAATACTTGCATTGCGCCTGAAAACACGTGTCCAAACCTCGCAAACCGAACCAGAACAATACAACCAACCCTCACATTTGACAAGAGATTATGGGGCCTGCCCAAATTGTAGTTATTTAGTTTTATATATGTGTGCATATATATGCACATGCAGCCTATGTACATTCACATTGCTAGCTATGTGACCCACACTGTCCCCAATTTGAACCTTATAATACACACACTTCAAGTAGTACAGCTTCTTGGTTTACAGAAGGTCTGAGGCTCCTACTGCGACTGCTTCAAGTAAGCCGTTCCGGAGAAGCGCTTTTTGCCCCTCTTGTCAAAATGATGCTTCACTGTTTTGACCACCCCTGGCTTCTTCTTCTTGAGACCACTTTGTCCTTTAGTTGAAAGGTAGCCATGATAAAGTTTTTCCACCACAGAGGCATTGCTGTAGCCGACGTGTCTTTTCGGCGTTGGGCCGCCAAAACTCTTCATCCACCAGAAGGATTTATAGACCTGCGGGAACAGATGGGGCCGGGCTGGGCTTGTAATTTATGAGCGTGTGTCTATAGGGACTATATAGACTGATTCCTCTAGGTAACTCGCATCGATCAGTCTTATCACCTGTATTTTTCCAAGAAGCCAGCCGCTAGAGAAATTCAATACTGGTTACATGTACATATGTAGAACGTATGTAATTGACCTGTGAAGAAGACCTCTGCAGCAACAAGCTGTCAAGAATGAGAGACACTCACACAAAAAAATGGCCTGTGGCAGGCTGCGGATCATGTATGCGAATCGAGGATGCCACTCCATGATACTCGACCCTGGTTGCTCTAGCAGCCATGCCAGCCCCATGCCAGATGCCAAAATTACCAACAGAATTGTCCTTAGCTGTACGGGCTGCATGGGGGCTGAAAATAAGCTTAGGGTGGGTATAGATTGCCATGGGTACTGCCCCAACTCTGCAACAGCTGTGTGGGTAAGATTTACATATATACATATATGTATACACATACAAATAATAAAGACTGATGCAGGGTTGGGGCAGTACCCACGCAGGGTATAGGATTGTTGGGATCGCGCGAGTGCAATTGCACATCTTGTAATGTACCAACGCGGCACTATACGGGCCCATCTAGTAGAGTGCCTGATAAGACTCCCCGAGCAAAAGCTATTCTTGTACGGCGATTATAATGGCTAATTTTGTCTGTTGAGGACAGGAAGAATCTACAGGTGCTCAAGGCGGTTTACTGGTCAATAGCTACGTGGATGGGACAAGGGAACTGCGTGATATATCCCCAATTATATAAGTCTAGGTAGAGCCCGATGTCAGTATACGTACATATATATATATATGTATATAATGGAGGAAATCACGCATGGCGTATTCCAAAATATTCCTACTGATTCATCGCAACTGTCCCTCACATGATAGCTGAAGTGTGACATTCTTCTACATGGAGATTCAAGCAGGAAGTCTCAGGAAGTGGATGCTCGAGGTTATAATTGTATAGTCAGCAGCAGAACTCCTACACACCTTGTAGAGAAATTGTACTTCAAGAGCGCAGGTACGGGCACCCTATCTTTTTTTTACGGAAGTCTTTATAGGGTTGATCAGAATCAATTTGTTGGGCATTCCATTTGGGCTAGGCTAACTGAAAGCAACTAAAACTCTATGTATATATGGTCTATATAAACAAAAGTGAAGTTCTGAAAGACAAGCCTGGGCTCCGTGAAACCAACAAGTTTCCTAGTTGTACTGATGGTAAAGAGCAATCTCCCAGCGGGTGGAGAAGGGTCCGTTTGTGGGTCGCGCTATTTACAGCCACAAAACTTGAGCACACAACCCCTATCATAACCAAGGCATCTCCGGGCTTGGCATTCATGATGGAAGCCATCGCGAGCCTGAGAAGCTTGGCAATTCTTCTAATGGCTCCTGAGAATTCTAGAACCACGCAATTCTTCAGGACTCACAGAAAGGTACATGGACTCATCGAACAAAAACTCGCTACCGAACAAGTTGAACATTTTGGTACAACATCAGCCCCCGTGCAACCTAAAAGAAGGACCCAAAGTAACCTCAATCAAGAAACGCCATACCGGCTGGGGACGTGAGATCCATCGCATTTTGTTTCCCAGGCAAGGATGTCCCCAAAGTAATGTCCAGCGGGGCAGAAGGGTGCCCTGCCATAGTCATACATCGGGAAACCCAAGCAGTGCCGCAGAACAGCTCCACACAGTGGTAGGCCTGATCAAGTAGAGGCAGCGCACGGAAGGCTTCCTTTGGCTGACACTATAGCTGGCTGCTTAACTTTTTGCAATGTAAGTGCAACCGCGTGATCCCTGCGGAAGACTGGCGACATGTGAAGTAGCACGCTCATCACAAACTTCATGCATGTTCAATCGCCTAGGATGTTACCCAACATGCGTGATTCTCTGAAGCCGTGGATACCCATGTACTCTGGACCAGCCTCCTCGAAGCAACGAATGTTGTTGCTGAAGGCGAGGAGGAGGACGCAGCCAATGAGAATCTTCCAATGGGTGAGTTAGCTTATGTGTATAGAGGATCGAAAGCACAAGCTAATTTTGCAAGCATGCAAGCTGACTCATGTTTATTTAGAACATGACTGCTTCTGGGATCCTAGCGTAGGAAAGCTGCGCTGTCAGCCAACATGGGGAAAACACCAGGCGCTTCATGTCATACGTGCCCCCGTGCCTTGGGACCTCCGAAGTAGTGGACCCGCTTGACAAGTTCAAGCAATCGTCTCCGAGCCATGACAGGAACACAGAAAAGATCTGCAGTGGAAGTTGTAGATTGTGGAGACATGTAAATGCACGAAGGCCCGCGGCCCGATCACAGCTGTGAGAATTGCAGGATGTTCCTGCTCTTGTTTACAGTCCCGCCACAATCTTGAAGTTTGAATGTAGTAACCATGCAGTACTTCAAGCCCGATCAAGCAATTATAATGCATGCGTGGGCACAAGCAGAGTGAAACAACTGAAGCAATCTCGCACTTTCGCACCCAGAGCCCACGAAGAGCTGCAGGTACACAGGTGAAGCAACAATCATGCAGACGAAATAGCTCCTTTTAGAATGCGTAGCAATAGTCCAACAGTGGAACTCTGCGAAGCACATGGTGGCAATGAAATTTAGCAAGCCAAGCCAAGCGATCAGCCATGTCCCCCACGCAAGCTCCTCACATTCTCCCAGCAAAGGTTTCAAACGCGGCGGGCGCTCGCAGATGGTCTTCAACTAGCCTGGCTCGCCAGGCGCTGCCGTGGGCCATGCGAGCCTGAGCAGCAGAAGTGACAGTGTGGGTCATTTATTGGCTGAATTGCAGAAATGAAGTATTCCTTGCCAGTATTTTGCGAAAGCGGACGGCGCGCTAGATCTTGAAATGTGCAAATGCAAGCCGGCTCCATATGGCAGGCCCTGCAACGTGAGCTAAACGCAGCAAGTGCTGCATGTACCCCTGCAAGCCCTAACCCCGCTGCGGCAGCACAGGCGCAAATCCCTGAAGTTCCTTCAAGGCAGTTAACAATTTGGTGAAAACCTAAGGGGGGTTATACACTGTTTTAACTAGCATGGTTGCATGGTAGCTATTTGATTATATTTAGAGGGGTAAACGGTAGCCTCTTTAATAGCACATAAGAAGGATACCCGGGCTTCAAGGCTCACATCCGCGCATGCGCCAGCAGCAAGGATACTTGACAACACGGCAACACAAGCGCTATATAGCACATCGTTGCTACAGCTCATGTCCAAAACTGTGATCAACCTTCTATAGAGCCAGACTGCTCCCTTGGATTTTCGCTGCACTGACTAGGTATATATAGAAGGACTTCCGGCCTTTCCAGGTTGCTCACTGTAAATGTAGAATCGCTGCAAACTCAGGACTGGGGATTTTCCCGCTTTACCTCGATCGAAGCCACATACTTCAAAGCCGCCTTCCTGGTGAGCTTCACAATGTTCTCCTCAGTTACCTCCTTGCCCTCGAAGCTCTTGATCGCGTGGGTCCAAAACAAGATCTGCGCGGGCAGTGCTGAAGAATGTTTGAGGGAAGGGAAGTAAACGTTGCAAGATGTAAAAAAAGACGACTTGATACCGGCTGTTCATGGAGCCGAATTCAGGAGAAGCAAGCTGGGGAACCACTACTTTTGCAAACGTATAAACAAGTAACTGCCTGAAAGCTTCCGAGGTCCTAGCTGCTTGAGATTGCAACGGAACAGTGGTTTCTTTCGTATAACTTTGCTGCAAAGGGTTCATGTGCACCNNCCCCCCCCCCCCCCCATTTATGGAAAGCCAGATGGAAACATACATAGCACTATCATATCTGTAACCCACACACTTCACACTTCCGCCCCTACTGTGGAGAAGTAGTTAATCAAGTAGTTGGACCCAGCTAGAACGCATTTCAGGAATTATATGGGGGGTAACTATATATAGGGCTAACAGTGTTAATTGAGAGGGCTTTGAATGGGGAAGTGTAGGGTGAAATGACTCCCGGGTACCTGAATAAGAGCATACTGATCAGTTCCATTCTTGAAGCCCTGTCCTCGTGTCTGGACGCCCTCACATGCAAGAACGGCCGCACGTGGTCCCGGAACGCGTCGCGCAAGACCGCCCATTTCATGTGCGGCAACCCATGCGCCGGCTGCTTGCGACCAGCGAAGGTTAGCTTGCCTTCCGACGGCGGGCTCTCTCCCTCCTCAGCATCCGTATGCTGCAGGGAGGCCCCGTGCTTCTTCTTCTTGGGAGGAGGCGTCGCCTCTGCCTCATCATCATCCTGGACAGCCTCGGTGTGGCGGGCCTTCTTCTTGGCAGCCTTGTCCTGAACAGGCTCTTCCAAAACACGGCCATGCGTAGAGGCCTTCGGGGGCTTGGAGGCCTTGACTCGCGCAGCCGGCCTTTTGGCCGGGATGTCATCATCGTACATCTCCTCATTCTCGTCCGGCCACGTGTAGTCCTCCTCTTCCATCTCCTCAGGGCAAGACATCTCACACGGACTGAAAGCTTGCGTGGCATTGCTTCCCTCTGGGCTGGCGGGGCTCACCGTCTCTGAGGGTTTTCCACGACCACGGCCGCGACCTCGCCCGGCACTCTTGTCACGGCCACCTCGACCACCACAGTCTCCACGGCCTCCGCGGCCGCGCTGGCCACCTCGGCCGCCCCGGCCACGGCGACACAATTTAGGCTTGCTTGCCGAAGCCTGCTCCTCGTCCAAGTCCTCATCAGCCTCCTCGACCAATGATTTTGCCTTCTGGGTCGCGGCTGCAGGCCTCTTCTTCACCTTTTTTCCACAAGGCACTTCGTCATCGCCATCCTCATCGTCCATGTCCAAGTTTTTTGGAGCTCCCGCAAGCTGACGGCGCTTGGTCACCTTGCAGGGCTCAACAGACGCTGGCTCTCAAGATTTAAGGGGGGCTCAAAATCTACTGCTCTGCTATTCTAACCTGCGCCGTATACACGTGTAGCTTGACACACTTCCAAATCGATCTAGCTTATATGTAGCTTCCAACTTGAATCTGCCAGAAACCTGGGGTGAGGCTTGCATGAAGTTAGGAATGTTTGAATTGTAAACAGCCCCACCATTTGCACGGGCGGCGGCTCCTCAGACAAGACCTTCGCAGCCTGGGCAGCATAGGCGTCCATGTCCTCTGCGTCCAGTGTTTGCGTTTCATCATTGTCCAGCACAGGGAAGCTTGTTTCCACATAGGCAAACTTGGAGGATCCTGCGCCAAGTGAATATATACATCATAAAAGGTTCTTCCTTGTCAACTGCTTACCATTGAAAAGCTGCACATTTGCGACAAAATCCAAGGTGAATGTAGTCACTGCCCAGGTAAATGCTTTCAGGTGCGGCTATGCATGGACGTATACTCTTACCCTGTGACGCGCGCAAGTACAAGCACACACTCCTGCAGACTTCGAGGAGGAGGAAGCCTTCTCCCGGCTCTGCCGAATCTCCTTTTTCGCTCTCCTGCAAAACGTTTGACTATAAAGCTACGTAGCAAGAAAAACGAATGCAAGTCGTGTGCCCTCTTTCCCTGTCAATTTCTGAGTGCGCTGGAACGAACCACAGCAGATAGCAGGTGGATGCAATTTCATGACTTCAATGGCGCTAATCTGCTACTCAGGGATACGCAGTGGTGTATGAATCTACGGGCCAAAAATCATGAACATGCGGGTGGCTCCTAGCCGCCATCTCCATCTTCAAAGCTGCGATCTTCTTTTTCAGAAGGCGCGGCTCTGCGCAAACGCACTCGCCATCGGGCTTCTCGCATTTGCAACCCTTGAACACGGGCTCCTTGTTGGTGGATCGCGGGGATCTACGGGGCCTTGCAGCTTGAGAATCTTCTGTGGAATCCAAGGATGTTGTTGACAAAAACCTTTGCGAGGGAGGGGGGGTCTCCACGGCCTCAAGTTCAGCAGCCAAGCACTTGGCAGGCGTCTTTAGAGGAGAGTCCTCCACAACCATGGCCGCATCCTTGTCCCTTACGGTGCCCAACTCCACGGCGTCTGCTTCGATGGCCTGACTTGCGGTGCCCAACTCCACGGCGTCTGCTTCAATGGCCTCACTTGCGGTGTCCAACTCCAAGGCCTCTGCTGACTGCGAACCGCGTAGCGGGGAGTCCTCAATGACAACCTGATCGCCCGACCCATCCTCCGCAATGGGGCTGGGGCTGGCCAGCAACTTGTCCAACTCGCTCTCGCTCAGCTCAGAATCAGCTTCGCTAACCTCGACTGAGCCCTCGGCATCCATCTCGTCATCATCCTGATCTGCGTCGTTCACCGCCTCGGCAACAGGTGGACGCCACCGAGGACCAGGTCCGTGACCGTCGTCATGGCCATCACCAGCATCATCCCCATCATCGGGCCCATCCTGGCAGTGTAGTCTGGCAGCATGCTCAAGTAAGTCGCCGCCTAGAATGGTTTAGTTCATGAGTGCGACTTCTCATAAGTGAAAGCACCAACCAACTATAGTTGCGATAAAACATGCATGGGCCCATCGCATTGAAAGCTGCATGAAACTTAATTCAGCGACATTGTACACATGTTTTCCAAGTTCTGATCCACATCCCAAACAGCCTCATTCATGACAAGCCCTCGACCCAGAAATGCTCAGCTTACCTATTGCCATCCAAACCGCTCAGTGAAAAGCTCTATATAGCTGGTCACCATGCAAACTCATTATCCCCTACGTGCAGCGCACAGTCCTCCTGATCAGAGCCGCCCTCGCCCGAGAGGATGGCGAGGAGTGAGCAGAAGGTCTCGTTGCGAGGAGCCTGCCCTCTGGCTAACTTTCTTTTTATTAGCACTGCAAATTTTTTCAAGCACCAGGCATCAAGCTTCAAGGCCTTCCTGTCACTGGGCAATTGGCCAGTGACATACCGATGGAAGGCCACCAACCTTGGGGAACTAATGGGAAACGAGTGGGGGATATGATGGATGGTTAACTAATTAAGGTCATGCTTTGGAAGTATGGACAAAAATGTTCAAGTTTCCAAACACAAGCTGGCAACTCATTCTCAGCTGCAGCAATCGTGAAAAGCTTGACAGCTCCGAACTCATCCCTGGGAGCGCTCGCCATTAAGCGCAAAGCCGGTTGAAGAGCATGAGCATTGAAGCACGCATCCTTGATGTTGATGGTTGGGACTTTCCCCTCCCCCCGTGTCAGGAAGATGGACCCATTATTCCGGATCCTGCGTCGAAGCTCCTTGCTCAAGTCCCACTGGTCAGCCAGACCTTCCAAGGAAACCATCGTGGCAGAAGACCACTAAAAAGCAACAGGGAACGCCCCCTGTCTGATCAAACGCAGCGCTGGGATGCAGAGCTGCTTGGAACATGAGATTCACATGCCGCATACAATCACCGCAATCCGTCTTCACATGTGAAATGCGCATGATCTGCCCTGGTCATGCTTGGGAAATTCAGAGCTCTTCTGTAAAATCATGTCTCTATAGGTGGCATGGTCGATTTCAACGGCTCAATGAAACCTTTCGCTGTTCAGCTGAGGTCCCAACCCACCAAATCAAAGCAGCGACAATCAAGGCACAGGGCTGCAGGGCCCACATCTGTGCCGAAACGTTCTGCATCTACAGATATTGCCCACTTTGTCAATCATGCCATCATGAGACCCCTCCAAAATCCAGCCCTTTTCCCAAATGTCACACTTTCACCCGAAATCCAGGATTTCTAAATGAAATCTAAGATTTTCTGGAAGACCTCCAGAACCGAAGGCCTTTCAGGGCTAAGGTAAAGCTACATGGACCGTTTGGGGAATAGAACGCAAAAACATTCAAGTGGTATCCAATGTGGAACCGGGGTTTCGCTGCGCATGTAAGCATGCTTGGAAGGCTTCACTCCAAAGTGCCAAACCGGTGCGAAGCCAAATTCGCCAATGTACAAACCTACCTAGACCCCCCCAAGTACCCTAAAATAGGGTCTATGTAGCTTCTATTTGGGGATACTTAGGGTCTATAGACGGTACTTGGGGGGTCTAGGTAAATACTTACCAATAGGATGCTCTTTTTTCTCCTGTTTTACCAACTTAGTATAGGGTGCCTCAAATAGACCCCAAGATGATATCGAGAGTTGTTTAGGCTTCCACAGAATGTGCTGTCCTACAGAGAGATCAAAGCTTTCTGGCATACGTAGGAGCGTTGCAACATCCCCCCTTATGAGTGGGGTGCAACAATCTGGTGCCAATCCACAATATAACGATTGGCACAGTATAACGCCACTCTAAGCGTGCGCTTACCAACAATCATGTACAAACGATGGAAATGCAGGTTTGGGGGACATATTTTTTAAGTACTTGGACCTGACTCAGGGTGCCAAGTTTCAGAAAACAAGTGTTGCCATTCTATATACCCCAGCATACTGTAATCAGTGCCAGCGGAACCTCCAAAACAGGACGTTTTGGAACCCCCCAAATTCCTCCATGCAGTACAGGGTAGCAGAACTGCCAAGAACTGCCCAAGCGCCCCTTATGGGGTTTAGGGTTTTGGGTGTAGTTGTTTTGTGCTTTTGGTTTTTGAGGGGCCTAACAGTGGGGTCCTTCTTGGAGAGTGCGTATAACAAAGTTGTAAAAATAGATCCTGTTGCATTTGGGATGAGGATTCCTATTGTTAGGACTGTTTTTTAATGAGGTCTCTGAGATATTTCCCCCTGGACCCTGTTACACAGTGGGGGGTCCTGGTATCCCCCCCAACCCTCAACCCTAAGCCTTCTTTTGGACAGCGCAGGCTCGGTTCGATTCTCCGGTACGTGCTTGGGCGAACCTGTTGGACCTGCACGCCAAGGGCAAGCTGAAGAAGCACCTGGACGTACATATGTGTATATATGTATACATACGGGGTTCAGGCTTTAGGGTTTCAGGTTTGGGGTTTAGGGTTGTGCATATATATATACACATATACAGATATGCATGCACGTATGTGTATATGTGTTTATATGTATGTTTATAGAGAGAGAGAGAGAGAGAGAGAGAGAGAGGAAGAGACAGAGGAAGAGCGATAGAGCTGTATACAGAGATTGTATCAGGATGAAGGGGTCATGTAAGGACATATTCGGGATTTACACAGGGATGATATAGGGACTGTATGGGGTTATGTAGGGACGCATGGGACAAGGGGGGCTATTCCCCCGACAAGGCAGGATCAAATGGGAAAGCAACGGAAGGGTCAAAGGGAAACCAGATTTCTATAGGGACATATAGGACTTAGGGTTTAGGGCTTACTTGCTCGTTTTTTGGGAAGAGAAGGAACACATGGAATCTACCACATCATCTGAAATTGTAAAAGGGGCTACGACAGTTTCTGCATTCCTTCCTGGCATGCAGTAAGAAAAATGCTCTCAGGGAAGGTTGAAGAGGTATTGAAGAGCGGAACGCGGAACGCGGAACGCCCACTATCCCTTGATTAAGGCATATCCTTAAATCACATGAGGCTTCATGGTATCATTGAAGGTACACTCCCTAATTGTCGGATATTGAGGATACTTTCTATTTTATCATAGTTTCATATCAATTGATTTCGTGAAATATGGGGCGCTCTGGGAATACAACGGAAGCTGCAATACGAGCTCTCAAGATGGCTAGCTTCATGGTGTCTACTAGGGATAATGGAAAAGAACATGGAAACTACTACATTGTAATAGGGTTAAATTGGGGTTATATAGGGGTTGTATATGGTTTATCATAGGGTTTTAGGGCTGATTTCAATGTTGTTTACTACCCTTTGCTACCTAAATAATTTTCGACTCCTGGGGACTTGGGTAATGTCGAGTCCCGAGTTGTGTGAAGGCGCTGAATTGCGCAAGGTTTGGGCGAAATTGTTCTGCCTCCTCCGATCGTTTGGGGGGGGGTCTGATTTGTGGGAAGTTGTGCGGCCCTGGATATGTTTTTGGTGGCAAGCCAATGGATTTTTTAAGTTCAAGCCCTATTACCTGAGCTATCCTAAACCGTAAACCCTAAACCCCTAAACCCCTAAACCCTAAACCCTGCCCAGAAACCCTGGTCCTGCTTAATTCAGGGGGGCTAAGAAGGTGGGATAAAGCTAGGTGGGCTAAAGAATCCCTATTGTAGATTCTACACTCCCCCAAACTAACATGGAAACCCATATAGTACCTTGTTAGAAGGACTGTAGTCTTTATAGGGCCCTTTTTGGGTTTCCATGTTAGTTTCCGGGAGTGTACTATGTTGGGGCTTAATTCCTTCACCCCACCTACCTTCATCCCACCTTTTGAGCCCCCTCATGAATTTGATTACTGTAAACTATTGGTTTGGGTGGGTCCTCCCCACCACCCGGTCCTAAACAGGGACCCATTTTCGTGGGGGGGCACTAGTCAGGATCCAGCAGTAGCAGTAGCAGTACTATGCATTTTGGGGAAGTATACGAATCTTGATTACTTGGATGTACTTCGACTCTGAGGGCTAGCGCTCTCAGCTTTTCATCGCTCCGTCTCATTTTGGCTGCGCAGAAACAACTTAGACCAGATGACTATGATAACAGAACCTTATTATTTGCTATATACTCATATTATGGTAGCTTAAGCCCTGAACTCTACATCCCCATATACCCCGCTATACAGTCCCTGTGTACTCATGTTATGGTAACTTAGTTCAAGTTCCTTATCAGCAACCCTAAACCCTAAACCCTACCCAGCATCTCAGGCGGGAGTTCCAGACCAGCATGTCTGTTCTTGGCTACGCCGGCAACGTGAACAAGCTTTGGGCACATCCTGCGATGTTTGGGGTTACGGTTATTCCCCCCCAATAACGGAGAATCTCCCCACCATATGTGGGTTTCCCAAAATCAGGGGTTCCCTCTAAAGGTCCGAATAGAGGTTCTATAGGGTTTGGGGTTTTTGGGCTTAGGGTTGAGACTTTTTCCCTGAGTTCTCCACTTCAATCTCAGCTGAACTTCAGGGCCAATTCCCCAACTGCAAGTCTGAAGACAAGAAAGAGACATATAGTGGCCAAAGCACCAGTTTTCTAGTATGTGAAGAATGCCAGGAATGAGAATGGTAGTCACAACGAACAGCGAACATAGACACAACAAGATAGCGCTCTACAGCAGCATGGACCTCTAATTGGTCTCGGAGGGCTGTTCGAATCCCTCCCGCGAGATAACTGCTAAAACCTGGCCACTCCCTTCAATCAATATTCTACTTGGGGTTACCATAGTATGTCGGCTATTTGTAATACCAGTGGGAGGGGAGGGGATTTGAGGATGTAGAGCTGGTATATAACCCTAAGGGTCCAAGTACCCAATAATCATATACTTACCCAAAACCTGTACCAAAATTACTATTACCCCAAACCCAAGTACCTAATTATTGGTTACTTGGACCCTCTGGGTGGCATATGAAGTTCAATTAGTCGTCCCTCCTAGGTTTCTTGGTGGTTGGTAGGGACTGACAGAGTGGATTCGTCTGGTAGCCCCTCGCACCTCCAAAGACTGGGTTGTTGTTAAGGAAAATAAATTATCTTAGCATAATATGGGTATATAGTAAAGAATAGGTCTTCTTTATTGCGGTAACATAATTCAAGTTGAGTAATAGCAACCCAGCAAACATAGTAGCCTCCATGTTCTTTCCCTTCCTAAATTGCAGACTAGCCACTAAACTTTAAACCCTAAATCTCAAGCCCTAAATAGCTGCTAACTACCACGCCCTAAGCCCTAAACCTCAAAACCAAACCCTAAACCCCAAACCAAGACCATGGTTGCAAGCTTGGTTTATGGGCCGTGGACCCTAAGGGTCCAAGTACCTAGTAATCATATACTTACCCATACATATACTCTACATCAGCGGGCCTAATTTTTTGAGCTACAGGGCCTTCTAGCGCGTGTACTAACATAGCGGAGGGGCCCCACATGCCATTTTCACCGGCCCAGCTAGCGGAGTAATTAATACCCCGTCTTAAACATGCAATACTATTTAGTTCCGGTCGAGGCCCCAAGTCCCATTGTTAGGAGTCTACGGGGGAGGGTGGCTGCGTCTCGCACCGGTTGGGACAAGTTATCCTAAATGTGAGAGTGAGCGAACTTTCGGCCTGGCGCAGTAGTTTCTATTACCCTAAACCCCAGTACCCAAGTATTGGGTACTTGGACCCTCGGGGGCCCTCCCTAAAGCCAAGAACCTCATAATTGGGTACTTGGGCCCTCTGGGGGACCTCTTCAGAGGATGGAGGAGGCAAGGGTCCAGCCCTCTGTAGCTCTCTTAGATGCTGCCAGGAAGAGATGGGTCTAAAGCCGAAGCAGTCGGTGAGGTGGCACGGGACTTCGACTAAGCCTAGGAGTTCAAAAAGATTCAAAAATTAGGAAGTACCTTTTTGGGGGCTAAATAGCAGTGAGGATTACAGTACTTGGGGATTTACAGTACCAAAGGAGGATTTAAGATTTAGCATTCAGGGTTGGGTCCTAAACTGCAAAGCTCTAAATCACGAGGGGTCCCTGTTTGGGGTGTAACAACAGTAAGACATGTGGGAGCATGGGGTATATACTTGCGGAATCCTTTTTCTTTTGGAAACACCCAGATCCTAAGCCCTACGCCCCAAACCTCTTAATTGAAAACCGTGAACTCCCTCAACCCTGAGCCCCCCATAAACGCTAAGCCCTAAACCCTCAAACCATTACCCCTGCAATTGTGCAACAACAAGCTTTTGAGGCCTTACTCGCGTACTCTGGTTTCAGGGTTTAGGGTTTAGGGTAGGGTTCAGGGTTTAGGGGTCTTTGCATAGCTTAGTGGCTGGCTGCAAGTACATGTCACTGATAGAGGTGCCCTTCCAGAGCTAGGGCCATGAATAGTGGGAGCCATTTATACTCATACGGTCGATATTAGAAATCATGCATGACCATAAGTACCTCATACCCCGGGAATAATGATACTGTAGTATACGAAGGTGATGCAATTTTTTGATATCAACAGTATGAATCAAGTACTTGGCCAAAATCTTGTGAACTGTGATATGTACGCCCGCCAAGTTTTCTCCCCATCAGGATCCCCCCCGCCAGGGCTGAAGGAAGGCAAAGTGACACCAACCACTTACCTAGATTGCTGTTAAGGAACTTAAATTAAGGTACCATAATGAGGAAAGCCTATTGTTTGATATATACCCATATTGCGGTGACCTAGTTTAAGTTCCTTAACAGCAACCCAGCTACGTTCAGTACCAAGAATCTCGAAAAGCGCTTGTCTTCATATTGCGCGCGTTTAAGTCCTTGGTTGTCAATCGAAGCTCTTCCCGAAGCGCTCAAAGGTACCAAAAACCACACAGGCACTGAACCTCAAGAAATCAGCTGTAGTTTCGCTTCAGAGTGTGATGCTCAACATAAGAAGCTGCCTAACGTGTTCTCTAGAGTTCGGAGCCTAGAGCCCTGACAGCCGACCAACCGTTGCTTGCTTGGCTCCTGACACAGCTTTCAAGATCCAACCTTACATGGTTTTTGGTTGCTCTTAAGGAACTGAAGATAAGCGACTATGATATGGAAAGCCCACTATGTACTATATACCCATAGTATGGTGACCAGTTCCTTAACAGCAACCCAGAGCAGTGCTTTTGTTTCTTTTCCCTGAGATGTGTTGCGCTCTGCCTCTGCGGAAGGTTTAAGGACCTCTGCCCTGAAGTCATTGACGCCTGCCCGGCCGGTTGCCAGTGACAAGGGATGTGGGGAAGTATCTCCTGTAAGCTAAGGGGGGGATGATTTCCTAGGCTACCTCAACAAGAAATGTGCTTCAGTTAGCAAGAAGCATCCCAGAGGGTCCAAGTACCCAATAATTAGGTACTTGGGTTTGGGGTAATAGTAATTTTTGTACAGGTTTGGGGTAAGTATATGCTTATATGGTCCTTGGACCCTTACGGAAAATGTTTCAAAGCGCTGGGTGATGCGCTAGGAAAGCCAAAGGACGTTGAAGTGATGCGGGCCTCCTTGTAGAGTTCAGATAGATGCCAGTCATGCGATTTCAGTAGTATTTTATTTGGGGATATTATGGTACCCAATATAGGGTTTAGGGCTCTATAATGGAGAATCAAATGGAAAAGAAAATGGAAAATGAAATGGAAACTGGGGTTATATAGGGTTTATTTTAGGGATATAGTATTTTATTTGGGGATATTCTAGTACCCATTATAGAGTAAGATTAAATCCTCCTTTTGGGGTATAGTATCTTATGTCAGGAATATAATCTTACTAGATGCCTTAGGTGGACCCCCCACCCAGTAATAGTGACTATAAGGGATAATAGGGATTATATTAAGGTCCTCTTATATCCTCATTATACCACTATTACAGGGTGGGGGGGTGCTTCTAATAGATGCCAGTCATGCGATTTGAGCATGGAAAAATCTCAAACCATAAGCCCTACTTGTTGTAGTCGTTCGTCCTTCCATCTGCAAAGACTGCAGGCCTTAGAGATGTGAGGCGTTCGGTCACAGTCCATGTAGGGTTTAGGATTTAGGGTACAACGTCCCTTTTTGGGGCTGCTGTTAAGCAACTTGGATTAAGTTACGATAATGGGAGAACCATACTAATTACTATATATACCCATAATGGTAACTTAGCCTAAGTTCCTTAGTGCCAACCCATTTGTACAAGATCATCTGATATGCCGGGTCTTTAACACGTGAAAACTAGCTAAGAACCTTTGGGCTGTAAGTCCCACTTGTCGCTTATACTGGCTACCTAGTTACACCCATGGCAACGTTGGGATTTCTCAAATCCGGGATACCCCTAGAAACCCCTATAATACATATGTAGAGGCTCAGGGGATTTTTGGGTAGGTTGCTCCTTGGGATTTCGCTTGGACCTTAATTAGACCCTTCCCGCTTTGGGATTCCCTTCGAGTCCTCCCATCGGTACCTAAGCGTTAACCGTTAGTAGGGGTCCTAAGTGCCACGTAGGTTAGAAGTGAGGTTTTACTATACGCCCCCTAATTCTTAAATAGACTTGGCCTGCATATAGCCCGATTGATAACCTATTTGCCAGGTCTCCCAAGCCTTCAAACCTTAAACGATATAACCTTCTTTCTAACTATAAACCTCCTTATATGACCCCTAGATACCCCCATATAACGCCGAGATAACCATATATAATCCAATATAACCGTTATATAACCCCTACATAACCCCTACAGAACCTTTTTGCAACCTTAAATAACCCCTGTGGCGACTACGAGGAGGTCACCCACTTGCCCTACAGGATTTGCGTAGGCGTCAGTCGAACAAAACCCCTTCGTTCAGGGTTTACAGGGTTTAGGGCTCATAGGGTTTACAGGGTTTAGGGAGTTTAGGGTTCAGCTTTGAGACACCCACGCCCCTTCTCCCATCTCTCCCCTACAAACCCTAAATTGTAGTTTCCATTCTAGTTTCCACTACCCCCACATAGCCCATATATAACTGTAACATAACCCTTATATAACCCCCATATAAGCCTAACATATTCCCTATATAACTCCTATATAACCCTACCATAGCCCCGATATAACCCCTATATAACCTTAACATAATCCTTGAAAATCCACGCCAGGAGATACGGGAGTTCAAAAACATGGCCGGAAAGAAGATTATTACCCTGATTCAGGCTTTGCTGGTTTTGGGAGGGTTAACCCCAAACCCCTAAACCCTTAACCCTAAATGGAGGGAAACGTGGGGAGTAAGGTGGCCTGGAAGACGAAGAATATTTCCGACCTGGGGGTTGCAAGATTAGGCGGCGTTTCAGGCCTCGGCCTACATTCAACTGCACGATAGTCTAAACTCCTTCAAGGGGTTGTAAATAGGGGATTACACAGGGTTCAGGGGACCCCTATTTAGATTCTACTGTACTATACCCTCAACCCTAAACCGGTTTAGGGTTTAGGATATAGTCTAAACTCCTTAAAGGGGGGTTGCATAGGGGATTATATAGGGTTCAGGCTTTAGGGTCTAGACTCCTTAAAGGGGGTTACATAGGGGAGTACTATTATATCTAGGGCTTATTAAGGGGGATGCTAGGAGTTTAGACTATTGCTCAACTGGGCTGGTGTTGAGGGTTTAGGGCTCCGGACTCATCCTGAGTGGTGGTTCGTATAGCGAACGATCCCAGAGTGGCAGTAGTTCCTCAAGTCTCAAGAATTCAGCAGTGTTGATCGTAGCAGTGGTATAAAGAGTAACTATCGCATCTGCGGATACATGAGTACTCCCCTTCCCCTGATTTCAAATCCGCAAAGCAATGTATGGTGGTGATTCAGAATCCACAATGGCAATGTTGAGCATGAGGGTGCGCGGGAGGTAAGGGGGTGGTGGTGAAGTTCAAGATTAGTAGGTGGTTAATGGCCCCTGCAGAACCCTAGACTCCATTTCATTCCATTCTCCGTGAAAGGGGTAATATCTCCAAACCCTGAAACCTAGATCGTAAACCCTAAAGCCCCAGACCCCTAAACCCTAAAAGCCTAGACCCCGACAGCCCTAAACACTAAGAGTGACATCATGCTGGTTTAGGGTTCAGAGTTTATGGGATAGGGTAGTATGGCTCTCGGGTTCCAAGTCTGTACCTTAAGGGTCCAAGGACTCAAATAATGGGGCTTTAGGGCCCTAATACTATAATGTGAATGGTATTTGGGACCTCAAACCTTAATATTTGAGTCCTTGGTTCGAAGTCTATAGAGAAAATACCAACTTTGGCCTGAAGAGTCTACAGAGAGCGTCTGCGTGGCCCAAGGTACGAAGCTGGTCTCGTCAAGCTGGTTTCACTTCGCGGATTTAGGATTTAGGTTTTAGGGTTTTAGGGTTTAGTACCTGATTTGGGGTCCCAGAGGTTCCATGTAGCCGTATGGTATATACTTGGGCCCTTAAGTAGTTTTGTGGGAACCCCTCTGGGCCCTAGGTCAACCCTAAACCCTAAGCCCTAAACCCTAAACCCTAAACACTATATAGCTACATGGAGCCTTTGGGGGTTATTGTTAGCCCAAGGATGAGAAGAATTCGATGCCTGCAACTTAAGTTGAGTGCGAAGTGACAGTACGTTGGCACTGCCAACAAAACCCTAGTGTCCCCCTTAATGACCCCTATAGTAGTCCCCGGTATAATCCCCTATATAACCCCCTTTAAGAACCCCCTTTAAGGAGTCTAGACTATGGATGTGAGATTATCCACAAAACCCTTCAATTCTGCAGCCAAAGTGTGGCAAGAGAGGTCTCAGAGGTGGCAGCGGGCCCGGGCAAGAGCAAGAAGGCTGGGTGTCTGGCACGGTTGATACACAAGCTGCTTTCTGATTCTAAGTACCTTATGCCTGGGGAATTAAGATTTTGGTATCAGCTGCATAAGCCGAGCCTGTTTTTGTGCAAAAGCGAGTTTGTTGTTTTGCAGCCAGGGCTGGGGGTTAACCTAGGGTTTGAGTCGAGTTACGGGGATGTGTGAAGCCATAGTCAGAAAGCCCAACCTTTCACAATTCGGGATTATACCCTGAATGGTACTAGGATCCATACCAAGATTTACGGCATATTCCCTCATTCAGGGAGATTGGGCTTTCATGGCTGGACTGGAAGGGCTTGCGAAACAGTCAACTTGGCCCAGGGTGAGGTTTCGAGGCAGTGGGGCCCGGGAGAGACCACACAGGGGATTTGGGTTTACCGGTCCCTTCTGTTGAGATATTGTTAGGCATTGTGTATGTATGTTCCTTCTTGGGTTCGCGCACAGCAAAAATCAGGATGATATTACCATGGGCCAGTTTGCAGGTTAGGGCCCTAAAGCCTAAACCCTAAACCCTTACCCCTACACCCTAAACCCTAAACCCTAAACCCTTGGGGAGGGGCATGGCAAAGCTTTCAAGCACATCTCACCTGGAAGAATTCCAAAATCAGCTCACTAATCTTGCAAAATCATGTTGTGCAAGTACTGGCAAGATGCACAAATGGGCACTCAGCATCCCTACAACGGATCTACAAAATGGGCCTAAATAAGTATCAACACCATGGTCTCACATTCCTTGTACCATTGAAGTCGATGCTGTCTCAAATAGACCGTGGTGGTGATTTGTTGTTCCGCTTAGGCTTTGCCTGCAGTTGTGTCTACCCTAAACCCTAGACGGCACGGTTGTCGCTGCTGTTCAGCCTCGAGGTGCAGCCTCTTGTCGGGGTTAACTCTTGCAAGTGAGAACACAGCACCGGTTTTTAAATCTCAAGGTTTCCAAGCAGGTGACCACTTAGGCTCAGTAGGTAGGTTATAAAGAAGATTATACGCAGGTCAGCCCCAATTAAGAGAGTTGTAACCCCATGTATACCCTACCTACCTTCAAGTTTTTCTATGTTCCACGCCGGTGACTGGAGTCTACCTTAAACGTTTACTCTCCCTTAGCATAATCCTAACCTGGACTGTCCAACGTAGTACCTGTTGGGAGGCCCTAGCAAGATTCCCAAGCAAACAAACAGACCATACGACAAAAGGAGCCACATTGGAGGGTTCAGGAACACAAGCCATGTGCATACGTGCTCATACAGGTTTCTACTTTGTTGATCAGGGGACTTAGTAGGTAGGTTCAGAAGGGTATAAGTATATTCCAGAAGGCCTCCTGACCCTAAACCCTAAACCCATTAAACCTCTGTCTAAACCATAAACCCTATCATCCTGACTATTCTCCAGCAGTTCTTGGCAAGATAATAAAATGAAATTTTCTACACTGTAATACTTAAACCCTAAACCCTAATATGTCATAATACACACTAATCTCCTCCATGCAAGGCTGGGGTCCCTGTCGACAACGATGAGTACTACAAGGCCGGTCGAGAGTTTCGGGTTTAAGGTTTAGGGTTTAGGGTTTTCTGGTTCAGGGCTTGGGGTTTGGGGCTTTAGGAATTCTAGATATTCCGTTCAGGGGTTAAGGTTTAGGGATTATGGGGATTTCGGGTTTAGGGATTTTGGTGGTCTAGAGTTCGTGGATTAGCGATTAGGATTTATGGGTTCGTCTGAACCCAAAACCCTAAACCCCTAAACCCCTAAAACCTAAACCCTGAACCCTAAACCCCTAAAACCTAAACCCCTACAACCCCAAACCCAAAACCCCTAAACCCTAAACCCTACACTAGCTTGGGAACCCATAATTTCTGTGCCATCCCCATCCAACACAATGTCCCTCCAGGGACCCCAGATTCTGAGCAGCTGCTACGCCCTAATCACAAAGCCCCAAACCCTAGTGTAGGGGCCTGAATAACTACCAATATTATGCCTAAATAATTAGGGTTTAGGGTTTAGGGGATAGTAATTACCAATATTATGGTTCCATATTCCTTGTATAGTTATAGTATATGGTTCCTCAAATGGAGCTCAAAGTGATATTGGTAATTATTTCGGCCCTTGTCGTAATCATTCCCCATGTAGCATCCCTACGATCCCCAAGGGCTTCGGATGTTCAGAAGCTGACAGAGGACTCCCTAAACCCAAAACCCTAAACCCTGAACCCTAAACCCTAAACCCTAAAGCCTAAAGCGTGTGACTGCGCAATTTTGCTTCACGGCTTGGCAGATGCCAATATTCATCTTCGGTCCGAAGCTATGTGGGTGGTTGTCAAAATGATGGTCCCTGTTTGGGTATCCAAAATATTAGGTGCCGTTTAATAATAGGGACCCAAACAGGGACCATAATTTTGACAACCACCCATGTGAGAGTCTCGAGAAAGTGGGTCCCGTATGGCCTCGCGTAAGCTAGTATGCTTTGGGATAGCCAATGGAACTTGAATATAAGGTAGGATTCAGATTTTGGCGGGTGTATATAGGGTTGCTTAGACATCTTGATCTGAACCCTTAAACCCCTAAACCCTTAAATTCCCAAACCCTAAACCCCTAAGCCCTTAAACCCCTAAACCCTTAAACCCCTAAAACCTTAAACCCCTAAACCCTAAGCCCCCAAGCCTCTCGTAGTCACAGCGTAGGCCTGCGCTTTCGAAGAAGTTTGGGCTTGTCTATATACCCCAAGCCAACCGGAAGATGCCAGTGGAGGACAGTGTCACATATGAGCTATACGTAGTCTAAAATCCTTAAATTAAGGCGGGTTATATAGGAGATTGTCAGGTAATATAGGGGACTACTACAGGGGGTTGTAAAGGGGATGCTAGGAGTCTAGACAATAGCTCTTACGAATACTTTCAGATCTATCTATCTGTATACCTACATATCTATATGACTTTGTAGATGTAAGGGTAATATGTGTCTGGAACGGATGTACTACATAGTTAGGCATGTTTGAGAGCTAGGGGTACTTCTGATATACCTCCGCACCCGTAGGATCCTTAGAATGGAGATCCTCAGTTGGGGTGCGGGGTCGAGGGGAGGACCCATGAAATGCTGAGAACGCATGCGCGAAAAGGTGATAGACGCCATCGACTTTCCGGGGGATCCGGAACGGCTGCTGAGGTTGGGCTGTCTCACGAAACTCTACACCGTCCTGCAACATGCGCTTTTCAACCCAGATGCAGTCTCAACCTAGGCCATCGAAGCACCCTATCTCGGAGCCCATATACGCGCGATTTTCGGGACCCAGTTACCCTTTACGAGTACTCTGAGGGTACAGGAGTGCAGTTGGTGGGTTCAGTTGGGTAAGAGGGCGAAAACGGTTCTTTCTTCAGTCTTTTGAACTGTCGTGCCCATCCATTATAGACGTAGTCCGCAACGTACCAATACAGGAACCCCTCTGGGCCCCAAGTAAATAGGCCAGTACATACTCCGTAGAAATCTGAACCCTTTGGCTCTTTCGCGCCGTGATGCACAGAGAGTTGGTCGGAATGGGAGTGAACCATTTTCTTTGCACGGCTAGTAATTAGAGCACTTAATCTAAAAAAGGGTGCAGCGTTGCTGCAAGTCCCAAACTTATCTTCAACGGGTCCATCTGGGGGTGGTACTGTTGATACTAAAAATCCTGCATGACCTTAGTATACTATAGTGCCATAATTCCCAATATGTAGGGTACTTGGGGTCATGCAGGATTTGTAGTATCCACCGTAGATAGCAGCAATGCGAATTTGGCAACTCAAGCTCAAAGGCGATGTTGTAGTTTCCCAAAATAAGGGGACCCCAATATAGACCCCCAAATACTATAATCCTTATTATTGGGACCCCCAAAATGGTACCCCTAATTTTGGGAAACCCCCATGTTATATCAAAATAGTTCAGACCTGCCTAGAAAACCACCAGAAACCCTGAATAGTATGAGGGCAGCACCATGCTTTGGCCATCCTGACCAGCAGTTTTGCTCCTCAAGATCCCCCCCCCCCAAGTTCTATCATCCCCTCCCCTAATATTAACTCCCCCCACCCCCTAATATTCAAGACTCCGTTAATGTGATTATTATTATTTATATTGGGAGTATTTAATATTGGAGAGGGTGGGGGTCTCATATTAGGGGGAGAGGATAAGTCCTCAGAGCAAGCAAAACTTGTTACTTGGTGTGGCCCATAGATGCACCTACAAGGAGTTCTCAATCTACGCAATGTGGTGAGCCATCGCATTTATGACTAGTCCGTGTTCAGCTTTACTCCTCCCCGACATCGTCATCATCATGGCTATGTTCAGCAGCAGAGTCCACCATAATCAGGAACGCAGATGAACTACCAGCTGATATCTCTAGACGGCAGGCACCTGGACCCTGGGAACGTGGGGTACGTGAACACCAGAACACTGCGCATTCTCAACGAGCAGAAGAGCGAGGAGAAGGCGGGCTTTAGGGTCAGGAACCTTGGGCAGGGATACTCATTTCAATCGGAGAGAACTCACTTGCAGTGAAGCACAGCAGCGCTTCAACATCAAAAATGCCTAAAGGTCCAAGAGCCCCAGAATCATATGCTTCCTCAAAATCTGTATCACAACAAGTAGTACCAAGAAATCCCAACTACCTTTGTTAGTAATTCGACCCTTATGATATGTGGCGAACCCTCCGCCCAGCAACTAGAAGCTGTCATGGCGGTTCAAGGTTTAGGCTTCAGGGCCTCAAGCCTTCTTAGAAAGTTCACTTGAAACCTCCAGAAGCCCTCTACATAACTCTGGCAAACCTGTGGACAAACTCTCTGGAAACGCTAGAAAACCTCACTAAACTGAAATGAACCCCCCACAAAGCCCACGAGCCCTCTACAAACCTTCTACATAAACATTTTGAAAACTCTATAAACGCTATAAGCCTTGTGCAAACCGACCACAAGCCCCGCAAAACACAGAGGGGCAATAGGTTAATCGTACCGCAGATTATTCACCAGACGGGGGAGCCAAGGTACCCATGTAGAAGTGCATAGGCAGCCTCAAGCCCAGCGAGCCTGCATGATCCCCAAGGCGGTCCCGCAGTATTTGAAGAAGCATCTGGGTGAGCAGCGAACTGTGGAAGGAGGATTTCCACCTAGGTCCCTAAAGCCTAAACCTTCATAAGTGTGCAGTTCCTAGCATCCATCGCATAGAAGGTTGTGTAAGATTTTCTCCGTTCGCAGAGATGCATTTGGGATTCAGGCTCAAGTGTCTGGTTCTTCCAAGGTTTTTCTTGGTTCAGAATAGTTTGGGCTTAAGGTTTAGGGTCTAGGGGCTTCAGAGGTTTCTTGGTATAGAATACTCTGTGTTTCAATTGCTTAACGAACTTGCGACGTCTGTCCCTGTTTGTCCTGTCTCTCTTAGAATATAGACCCACCCCTCCCAACATCATTCACATGCGTCAGAATTTACACGGTCATGCCATGTTTGAGGGAAGGCTGCCCTTTTTGGCATGTGCTGACATGCCAGCAGCTGTTTTTTTCAAATTTGGTTATAGTATAACCTAAGGAATTCTAAATAGCATTTTTTATAGGTCTAAGGAAACTACAGGTAGGATTCCCCAAATTCCGGCATCTTCCGGAAGCATAGTCTTCAACCCTAGCCGTTTAGGGTTTAGAAGAGGTGTATGGGATGACACCCAGAAATATGAGAACCCAAAGCCCCAAGCCCCAATCCTACACTCCATCAACCTACCAAAACAATCAAGAGTATCACTGGAGCTGGAAAAGGGACAGAAGTTTTTACAGGGAGTTTTTTACAGGATACGTTCTTTTAGGTTCCATGCTTTTGTTGTTGGAAGGTTATCAGAGCTTCGTTGGGCTTTGCTGCCTGGACAGTCCTTTACTACTCCCATGTTAACCCCCGCAGCACCAAATTAATGACACCCAAAGACAACATTTCAGCCTCATTTTGGGCTGGTCGCTTCAGGTTGCGAGTAGTCTAGTATAGGGCCCTGACCTTTTCACAGGGATCGTACCAGGACCCGTTGGGTCCGTAAGGTACCGCGAGAACCGGCAGACCCAGCTGGAGCAGAAGATCGCTGCTGTCATCATGCCTCCTGCAAGAGAGCTGTTGGCCAAACAGGACTTCTAGGGTGTAGGGATTAGGCTTTTGGCTTGGGACTTGGGTATAGGGATGATGCTGTTACAGAACTTCAGTGAAGTTACCACAACAGGAATAGTAGATAACATAGATCCTGATTATGCTGGATTCTGCTACCTCAGCTTAAAGCTATAGGGTGTAGGGTGTAGGCGGTAGTTTGTGGTCCCTGGGCTTACAAGAGGGCTCGGAAACTTATTCTGTTACAACGGGATTATGAGCATCTTCTTAGAGGATTAGAACATGCCAGCTACCTCCAGGGTTCCTCAAAATCGGGCCTGCAGGGTTTGTCGTGAATGCTTCAGGTGGACCCCCAATCAGCAGCAGTGACGCTAAGGGAAAATATGGATTGTATTTGGGTCCTCTCATATTCCTATAATCGCACTACTACAGGGCCTACAGGGTGGGGCTCCTCCTAATGAATGCTTGCCGCATTCCCACGCCGAAGCTCGCAAATTTCGCTTAAGGCTAGGGTTCCGGGTTGGGCGTCTGCCTCCTTCACGTTGACCCAATTGTGATGTTTGAATGCAGTTTCGAGATATAACGACCAGCAAAATCAAGCCAACGCCCCTAACAGACTCCTTGGGACTTAGCTTGGACCTTAGACCCTTAACCCTGTGGGATTCCCTTATACTCCTATCATGGGTACCTAAGGCTTAACCCTTAGTAGAGGTCCCAAGTGCCACGTAGTTCAATATTCAGTCCACACCCCTATCTGGTAGTTTCCCAAAATAGGGGGACCCCAATATAGACCCCAATATATTACAGTCCTTATTATGGGAACCCCTAAACGGGTACCCGTAACTTTGGGAAACCCCCAACAGTAGATATCATCCTAATATCTTCTGGTGGGAATCTTTCTAACCAAGGCTGCAGACGTCATTGCTATCCTTATATAGCCCGTATTTGAATGACGATTTCGATGTGAGCCTTAATCTAAACTCCTCAGAGGGGTGTTTATACGGGATTATACAAGGGACGACTATAGGGTTGATTAGACGGAAAACTAGCAGGTTCGACTATAGCTCGTTTGTTTTTCCATATCAGAATACCATATGGTATTGCCGAAATCATTTTTTTTCCGTTTCCTTCATTTTGGGCTTCCTAAGATAGTATTTAGGATGCTGCGAAGAGGACCGCACCTTTCACAACCCTTTCATATGGAAAGAGATGACGTGCAATGGCATTTACCTATCGCTTTGCAGATGTCGTCAGGCTTCGGTTGCACAATCTCTACAAGGTGTTACCTTGATCATACCATGGTCAGGGTGTGAGGGTTGAGGGGTTTAGGCAGTAGATGCCTGAGATGGTAAGTAGGTTTATTTTGCCAGACATGGCAACATCATGGAGAAGGCTGCTAGTCAGCAGTCTTCTTCTGAGTATGTTTGGTTATATCCCTCCTCAACCATAGCGCCCTGTCGAACACATTGTTTGAGTTCTCTTAGCGCCTGTAGCATGAAATATCTGCTCCAAAAAGCACATAAACAGAGGGTCCAAGTACCCAATGCCTTATTTTCCGTTTCTCTGCTTCTGTCATAGCAGACCCAATAATTAGGTACTTGGGTTTGCGGTAATAGTAATTTTGGTACAGGTTTTGGGTAAGTATATGATTATCGGATACTTGGACCCTTAAGGATAGGCGGAAGCAAGGATGCCGAAAAGAACAAATTCAGCATTCAGAAAGCTCGCGAGCAGCGTCAGGATTCCATTCGGGACAACACCCTCGAGGACAGCCAACAGGTACTTGCAGGTTCGGGAAAATGACCCATTGGTAGCTGTACTTATAACCGAATTATAAGTGTCCTGGCGATAATCGGGCTATGACTATCCTAAGCCTATATAATCACCCCTAAATAGCCCCTATGTAAAGCTTGATACGTCGGTTATGAGCATCCAGGTATGTACCTTGAGGTTCTCCAATAACGCAATGTTAGGGGTTTAGGGTTTAGG
>CAJNIZ010002891.1:87092-115016 GCA_905231905.1 Symbiodinium pilosum | reverse complement strand
TAAACCCTCAACCCTCAACCGCGTGGCTCAAATTGCACAACTTTGGGCTCTGCCGGCCTTCCTTACTAGCAGAGAATGGAGGAATGGCTCCCCATACGAGCCGCTCTGTAAACCCTAATGAAAGAGTCTGGGTTGCTGTTGAGGAATTTAAAGCAGGTTACCACAAAGGGTATGTATAGTAATTGCTTCCCCAATATTAGTAACTTGAAGTAAGTTCCCTAACAGCAACCCAGTAGTAGCTTCCATGTTCTTTCCATTCCTACATGATCGTTTCCACTGCTTTTCCAGTCCCCCTGCATACCTTCATCCCCTAAACCGTTGACCCTGAACCTCTCAACCCTCAAACATCCTAAAGCCCTAAGCCTAAACCGTTAAACCGACAACCTGCACTTCAACCTTGTACCCTTAAACTTAATCCTAAACCCTAGATAAACCTCAGGGTCCGAAGTTCAGGAGCGAGCTAAACGCCCGGGCAAGAAGGCGATCCTCGAAGTCCGCCGGCGACTGCTGCGGAGGCCTGGAGATTAGGCTCGTTAAGGTTTGTGTGCTTAGGATTTAGGGCTTAGCCAAGGGCAATGGAAAAGGACATGAAAATTAGGGTTTATGGTTGGGGTGTGGTGGCTGCTGAGGAGGTTTTGGGCTCCTAGAGCCTCACTATCATGAAATAAGGTTTACACGGTCCTGGCCTAGGCCTAGAGAAGTCAGCAACTGGGCTACCCGCAAAAAAGTCATGGGGTTTGAGGTTTAGGTCCCATGCATCCTGCGGCTACAGGGCTGTCGTACTTTGATGGAAGAAGTTTTGCGGCACTGGACTATTCCAGCTGCCAAACTTCTTTCAGTTCTCCTAGGGAGCGCTACACGGGGTGGTGCAAGCTACCTTGATGTCGTAATTATCGATATTGTACCTCGGTAGTGTCTTGGCTTCAGGAGACTTAGGTATTCAAGGTGACAGGGGATTGCCTAGAATAGGGCGAAACCTTAAGCCCTAAACCCTGAAACCCTAAACCCTAAACTATATAAACCAAAGCCCTAAACCCTGAAACCCTGAACCCTAAACTATATACACCAAAACCTTAAACCCCAAACCCTAAACCCTTTAAGGGTTCCCTATTGGACCCACTGAATTCCACCTCCATGTTTGGGCATGTCCGGACCATGCTGCCTTGCTCCCCCCCACCCATGCTCCGGTGGGCAATAAGTACATGTGGGCCATAGTCTGAACTCCTTAAAGGGGGGTTTAGGGTTTAGGGTTTAGGGTTTAGGGTTGGGGGATTATTTACGGGATTATAGAAGGATTAGGGTTTAGGGTCTGGGGTTTGGGGTTTAGGGTCTGACGGCCTGAACTCCTGAATTTGGGGGGTTATACAAGGGATGATATATGGGCCTACTATAGGGGATACCAAGGGGGATAGTAGGAGGCTAGACTATGGCTCATGTGGAGTCGTGCTCTAGCTTAAGTATATGTAGCTACCCCTGAATCATATGCTGGCCAACATGCTACTGTTCCTGCAAAAGGCATAGGCTCTCATGTTTCTGCTGCATGAGAATGGGGTTCGCAATGCTTGCACATGGATTGGTAATGCGATGCCGCTTGAAGTCTTTATTTTGCGGTCTCACGGTTGGGATTTTAGGGTCTGTGGGTATGTTGCATCTTGCAGTAAATAGGACCTTTGGCTGCGGATCTACCCTTATGCGATGCTATATTACTCAGCTCGGTGAGTTCAATGGTCCGGTATTCTACCGAGTGAAAACTTCATGTTCACTTGAAAATGGGGTTTGATATGAGGAGAGATTCCTCAGGGCCCTGGAGAATGTCCGCAAATATATTTTGGTTCGTCATCACATCTTTGGACAACAATTTGCTGACAGGTACGGTACCATCACACGCAGAGCGCTCAGTCCTCTGCTTGCAGATGTCCTTTGTCACTGGTCCCCCATGCCCAGTGTATCGGGCCCCTTGAACCATTGGGTTCCTTAATCCCTGTATAGTAGCATTGAAGACTCCCCACTCAGAAGAGACATGTGTTCTACATTGGGGCTGTATTTTAGAGTAGTTGTTAGGGGGGAGAGTGAATATTAGTATAGAAGGGTATGAAGGGATCAACTGCTGCGAGGAGACAACCTCGCACCAGCATCAATCATCCCGCTCATTCAGGGTTTATCGTTGCCATGTGCGTTTCTTCTGGATAGCTGTGGGCCTATTTGTGGAAAGCTGTGGGCCTGTTTGGAGACTTAAGTGAGAGAGACTGCATGGAAATTCCTGAATGGTAAGCAGTTGCTCTAACTTCGCCACAACCCCTAGGATACCCTAAACCCTACACTCCTCCAAACTAACATGGAAGCTCATATGGCCTGTAGTCTTTATAGGACTATTTTTGATTTCCATGTTAGTTTACGGGAGGGTAAGCCCTACACCCGCCAGTGCCCTGTTGGGAGCATGACGCAACCCCTACGCCTCGGCCTATCTCCATATTACGGTAGTTTCGATAAATGTTGGACCCCAATATAGACCCCCAAATACCTTATCATACGACCCCACCCCCAAAAAAGTAACCCTAATTTTGGGAAAGACCAGTATATACTACTCCATACAGTTTACCCCCATTTTGAAAAGTCCCCATACAGCATGTGTTGGTAATCGTTGACCGCTGAGAAAAAACTGCCCCCGGTAATGAACATGCCCAAACGTTACCGAGATATTCCATTAACCGGGCTTCCATGAACCGGGCAATTTTCGTATTTGGGGGAGGTGAGAACTGCGATCCCCTGGCATGCTTCTAGACCCAAACTCCCTAAACCCGAAACCCTAAACCCGAAGCCCTAAACCCTAAACCCGAAGCGCTGAACCCTAAGTAATCCAGGTATCTCACATGCAAAGCTTCTCCACACAAAGGTGCTTGGAAGAAGATCCAAGGCAAAGCCAACAAAGAGATTGGCGCGAGCCCAAGATGATAATGGCTTGCCTTAGACCCAAAAGACGAGTAAGTTTAAGACGGTTTAGGTCTTATATCGGGGTTTATAGGGGTTATATAGGGATAATGGAAAACAACATGGAGGCTACTATTTAGGTTCGGTTTAGGGTTTAGATTTTTGGGATTGGTGTTTTGGGGATTTGGGGTTTAGGGTTTAGGAATTGGGGGGTTTAGGGTGTAGAGTTTAGACTTCTAGGATTGGGGTTTAGGGTCTAGGGTTTAGGGATTTGGGGTTTAGGGTTTAGGGATTTAGGGCTTTAGGGTTTAGAGGTTTAGGATTGGGGTTTTGGGGTTTAGGGTTTTGAGCTTTAGGGGTTCCGGGTCAAAAAAACACTGACAGTTTGAGGACTCTATATGAGCCATATTCTAAACTGCTCCAAGGGGTTTTTTAGGGGATTATATAGGGGACTACTATACGGTTGATGAAGGGGTATACTAGGAGTGTAGATTATGGCTCCTATACGAGATTTTATTACCCAGAGGGTTCAAGTACTTGGGCTTGGGGTAGCGGTAATCATAGTGTAGGTTTTGGGTACGTATACGACTATTGGGTACTTGGACCGTAACCCTAAACCTTAAAACCCTAAACGTCTTGAAACTGAAGGTGGGTCAAACGCAGGTTCGGGGCCCAACTGCCCAAGTTTACTTAGGCCGGAAGTCCACTATGAAAATCCATGTGAGCTACAGACTAAACTTCTGAAAGGGGGATTATATCGGGGAGTATGACAGGGGCTCCTTAAGGGGGATGCTATGCAGTTATCTCGGACTATGGGTTAGGGTCTGGCTTGAGCCCGAAACCCTAAACCCTTAAACCCTTAAATCCTAAACACGAGTGTGTCTTCTTTGCATGTTCGTTTCCCAGCCAACTTTGGGCACCAAACCCTTAACCTGACATCCTGAATGCCAAGCCGTGAACTCTGAAATACCTGCAGTGACCTCTCTCTCTATATATATATATATATATAGAAAGAAGAGTTTTGCACCTGATAGCTTTGGCTATCTTTACACTTATTTTGGGTCTAAGGTTGCTCTAGGTAAACTCTGAAGAATTAAGCCGAACGCCAAGCGCCGCAGTCTGCAGATTCCAAACTCCGATCTGCAGTCCCAAGTCAGAGTGTTTAGATTAGGGTTAAGGGTTGAGGGTTTAGGGTTTAGGGGTTGAGGCTTTAGGTTTTGTGTTCGGGGTCGCGGTGTTGGGGCCATTTTTTGGTTGTTGTGACGGAGAATCAGATAGGAGATGTGATGGAAATTGCGATTATGTGCCGATATATAGCAAGATTCTATCCCGGGCTTCTTATTCTATCAGATATTCTAATTTCACCTGGTTCGGATATAGAGCAAGATTATGTCCTGGGTGCATTATTCTATGAGAGATCTTGATTTCACCTGGTTCACCCACCATCGCCCACCCAAAAACACAAAACATGTCCCGTCAATACTGAAACCTGATGCGAAGCTGAAGTGGTCTCGTTAAATGGGATTTGCCCTAGGGATGTAAGCACAGATGTTTGTGCTGGTGTGTAGGAACTGTACCATGCCATTTGGGCGTACATGAAGGGACCGCCAACCAGGGACTAGGGTGTGCATAAGGCTCACACTCATGTAAAGGCTCATAGGAATTACTAGCTACTTGAAGCTGCACTCAAGAGTCTTCCTATAAATGGAGCGAAACCCAAGCGGTTCGTAAAGAGCATCACAGGTTGTAAATGGGGTGACAATGGCTACAACCCCGGTTTTGCGTATTACGGTCCATGGGCCTCATACTAGGCATTTGTGAGGATCACACGTTAGAAGCGTTTGGGGGTGGATCTCAAGGTTGTCTCGTGATTTGGGGAATGCTATGCTGACCATAGGTCCCGTGCTGGGCTTTCATGGTATCACAACAATCTTAAGGCTGGACAATCCTTGCTGTAACCCCTTTACCTTTAATCAGCATTTCCTACACAATCTTGGGGATCTCAAAGTAGGATATGGTTATGGTCCTTCAGGATGTGTTGGGATTATAAGGTGATAATGGGGGCACCTATCAAGGAACTTTACAAACATCATTTTTGCAGTGGACTGTGGACTAAAGAGATTCCAATATTCTTCTCCCTTCAGAATTCAAGAGTTTATCTGTAGCAGAAGTCTACTGTGCCCCAATCCCAGAGGGTCCAAGTACGCAATAATTAGGTACTTGGGTTTGGGGTAATAGTAATTTTGGTACAGGTTTTGGGTAAGTATATAATTATTGGGTACTTGGACCCTTAGGGAATACCGCATTCTAAACAAGAAGCCCCTCATAGTCCGGCATCGCACGAACGCCTAGGGCGCGATGGGTGGGTGAGCTTCTTCGAGCGGGCACGCTGGGCGGATGCGAACATTTCCTTTTCCTCCCGGTTATTTAGAGATGGAGTTTGCGTTTAGGATGCACTGCCTAACCCAGAGGCTTCATGCAGCGGGGTTCCCATAAAACTACATTAGAGTCTAAGTATATACATGTATCTACCATATTGCTACGTGGAGCCTTTGGGAAAAGGCTTCACGACTAGTACAAACAGGGGCCAGTGTCCATGCGGGCCCAGGGCTTCTGCACATTAGGGGCCGCGCGTGCTGGCGTTGGAGGTCTTCTGGTGTTGTGTTCAGGAGTTTGGTGCAGCTTGGGTGCCCTTAAACCCTAAACCCTACACTGCTAACCCCCTCATGTTCAGAATTCCTCCTTATCCTTTCATACTGGTATTGGCGCTAACTGACTTTCAACAGGGCGGTCAGAACCCTTTTCATAGTTGTCGTATATCTGTGGTGGACTCTTGTTTTTTTCTAGCATATCCATGTTAGAACTCGAGATGAGTGTGCGCAGCTGTTGGATGTTATGTGTGTAGAACAGAGGATCCAGGAAGTGGCCTAGATGATTCCTGCATCCAGAAGTAGTGGTAGCTTGGTAGCCCAACTCGTTTACCTAAGCCTGTCCTAAACCCTGCACCACGTGAACGTAGTCCGCAGCGGGATGGGGATCTGCAGGAAACTTTGCACCCTGGCGGCTGGTGTGTTCAGATCCTCTCTTTCCCTTCAAGTCGTAACCTTAATCCCTAAATTATTATGATTCTATGCTTGCTATTATTTCTTATATTATTTCTTGAACTCTTCTTCTTAATTATTATGATATAAACCCAGGTCTACACCGTAAACAGTCTCTGGATCATGTCACATGAAATTCAAGCTTTCAGTTGCCAGCATGCCTGCAACTTTCTGCCCAACTTTAATTGGGGGTTATCTAGAAACAGCTTCCGCCCATTTAGAAGCCCAGCCGAGCACTTTATGACAACTTGAATCAGGCACCTTGCTTAAACCCTCACATCCTAGACCCTAAACCCCAGATATGATAGAGCTCTGAACTCTGAAGGTTCCATATGACCCCTTCGCAAGGAGTCCATATACCTACGTACACAGCTCACGAATCCCCAGCCCTAATTCCTGATATAGCAGTACAGTCGTAAGGTTTTATACAGGTACCAGGACTTTTGGAGCAAAGCATTCTGCAGGTCGGAATGCAGACACAGGATGCTCACAAGGTCCTGCTCCCAGAGCCCCATGTAGACATCACAGGACAGGGTGCAGGGCTGTCAAATGTCCCTAGCAAGTATGCAAGGCTTATGCGCTTTATAGGGGTTTAGGGCATAGATTTGACGAGCTTCGTAAATACATGTAGATGGTAGTTTCCACACATGGGGGGGGAAAGCTGTATAGATCTCAGGATACTATAATCCAAATTATAGCAACCCTCAGAAAGGTATCTAATCTTGGTTAAGCCCCATATATACTAGTCCATGCAGTCGAACTACTGTGGCAACTAATTTCGCCCAGACACAGAAACAAACGTCTATATAAATCCGGTGGACATTTGATGCTTCATGTTTCTTTTCCACTTGATTCTCCATCACGAGGCACTATATCTCCCATGTAGCCCTCAACCTTATTGGGGTCGCAACCCAAAGAAAATATCCCGATGTCGGGGAACTCCCGCATGAATCCCGCATATGATTGAGCCTTGCCGGGAGGGGCTCCATTTTCTGCATTCTTGAGGGGACTGGGGTTTAGGGTTTAGGGTTTATATAGGGTGAATCCTTGCAGCACGCAAAGTTCCAGCAGCATTTGCTAAGCTCGTTTGCATCTCCGAGACTCCAAGCCCCAAAAGTCCAAGTACTCAATGATCATAAACTTCCTCAGTACAAGTCCTACTACCCCAATTCCAGATCTGTAGTTATTAGATACTTGGACCCTAAACCCCATATATCCTTCTAGATTCTATATCCCTAGAACCGGCGTGCGGAAGCCCCAAGTTCTTGCGGATAAACTCGGAACACGAAACGCTAAACCCTAAACCCCAAAGCCTCAGGCTTGGGACCTGCTCCCGGTCGAAGAGGACAAGCTCACACTCACGCTGCGCTGTCCTTGGCAATCTCCTCCCCCTGATGTTCAAGCCCCGCACCCCCCCAATATTAGGGTTTTGTTTGGTTTAGGGTTTAGGGCTAAGTATTCCCAATATATTGTAATATACCACAACGGGAAGATTTAACACTATGGGGGTTGGGGGAGTTTAATTTTGGGGGCATGGGATTATACTCCTTTGTAGGACAAATGCAAGCCGGCGAGCTACTTCTGGATTGCTTGCGTTCAAGAAATGTGCTTATTTGGTTTAGGGTTTAGGTTTTTTTGTACCTATAGCCTATAGTTGGGGTCACCTAGATAAGGCTAGTACGCGGCAGCAGAAGTACCACTGCGGGCTATTAGACCCTAAAATTCCCTATTAGGACCCTATTAAGGGTAGATTAAGGTACCCTAAAGGTCTAATAGCCCATAGTGGTAGGCTTATACGCTCAGTTCCCATTAACTTCGAAGCCAGGACCTCCAAGTAGGGGTTGGGCGCTACCCGAACCCATCATTTGAAACCACCGTCCAAGTGTCCAACAATCATATACCTACCCAAAACCTGTACTAGAATTACTGGAACCAAAACCCGAAGTACCTCATTATGTGGTACATGGACCTTTATAATTCGGGATAGCAGAACCCCAGCAAGACTCACCTCGTGCCCGCCCATCAACTACGGTTTAACCGTAGCATCTGCTTGATTGCCCTTTTTTTCGTGTGATTCTACGTAGTCGGAGGTCATATCCCTAAACCCTAAAGCCATGGAAGCCATGGACTCGTAAACTCGAACCCCACCGCGCATTTGCAGAGTGACAGCACAGGTTCGAGCCTGGAATCGGCAGAGACCTTGAGGCCTCCGTGACGCGCATCTGCGTACACCTACCCTAGAGATCTTAAAAGCCCAAAGTAGGTATTATTTCAGGACCCTCGTTGTACCCGGAATTGGGATTGCAGGGCACCCAATGGTGGCTACTTATTCCTGAATAGAGAGTAGTTAGAGGGTCTAGGTTTATAGACTGCAGGGCTCTTACACCTGGTATTACCTATAGCCATGGTAGCCCATCATTACTGCTTCAAAATTAATAGCGGGCAGAAGCTGCCACAGCTATGTCGTTCTATGAGGTTTTAACTTACCGAGCAAATGATGGAAGAAATCTTGTACCATCATACATCCCTTCCTCTACCTTGGAAGCTACAGTATATTGTACTCACCATATTGCAGACCTTAGCTGGGGGTAGGGACATATTCCCAGGTCTCCGGTCCAGGAAACCATGAAGAATGTAGATGTCATGGGTTGCGTGGTGGAAAGGTGGTGGTTTGCGAGAAGTAAGAGTATGTAGCTTGCGGACCTGCATCCTTCACGAAGCCAAAGGGTATAAGGCACACATTTAGACCCAAGCGGACGTTTCTACACGAAAAAACTTGTAAGATAGTCCGGCAGAAGGATATATCTATACATAAGTATAAATACATATATATATATACATAACACAATGCGGCTCAACAAAGGAGAATTGCAAGAAAATTCCATGTTTGAATGCACTCAAGGGCTGGCATTCGCAATAGCATTCGTAGGGATGCATGCTCCCCTTTCTTTGAAGAGCAAACATGGCACAAGAAAAGCTATTCATTCGGTCGTACCTCCAGCCTTGCAGAACAACTGGCCATGCGCTAAATATGTATCCCAAGATCCATGCAACAGCAGAGTGCTCTTAGTCTGAGATCTTGCAAGACGAGCCTTGTATTCTGAGACCTAGTGAAGTAGCTGCACGAAATCCCTAGACTTTAAACCCTAGATAATAGTTTCCAAAACCCTATATAACCCCATATATAATAGTCAGGCTTTTCATCAGAAGCTCATCGAGCGCTTTCGCAGCGCCAAGAACATGATGCTGAAGGTGCTCGCTGACGGGCAGCAGGGTTCCTAGAGAGCCGAATACACAATGATTAAGGAATATACCCTGAACTGTACACAGATCCCCGCCATAAATTAAGGTAAAGTCCTTAATGGAGGGCTCTTTGGCTCTCTGATTTCAGGGTTCCCAAGTTGCTCTTGCTCACGTTAGCGCTGGCGGGCTTGGGCAAAACAATTGCCTTAACAAAGTTTTAAGGACCTCGAAAGCTTCCGCCGCTTTCGTGGAAGTGGGAGGGGGCGAGCGGGTTCAATAATTACATCCGTGGTAGATCATGCAAGTGACATGCTCCAGCACAAGCCGCAGCAATACCAACATCAACAGGGTCAGCAAACGAGCTGACTCGAATAAATTCGACGCTTCATGAAAATTGGGCTTGTCATTGGAGATGAGAACTTTGCGAAATCTGAGCCAAAAAACGGAAAATGCAAAAACCATGCACCATGCCTAATGCACACAGGAATCTGTAAAATCGAGAAACTGCAGGGTCGGCAGCTGCATTCTTATACTCCACTGTATACAATCCTCAGACAGTCAAAAGGTTAACCTGTCGCGAGCACACATCCCAGCACAACCCACCGGATGCTAGCATCTTCAGACTTAGCAAACAAGGCGACTCCCAGTACAGAATGCTCCAACACTCGAAGCTTGGCTGATGAACTCGTGACATGCTCAAAGCGCTGGCCAGCGCGGGCCCTGCAAAGTCTCGCCACGTACCTCCCCAGAAGACATAGAAACGATAATTATATACACATCATGCACACGCACACACCTGAAGGCGCCGCAGCAAACAAAAACGCCACAAAGACAAAACCACGCTCAACAACCCAAAGTTACAAAACACTGGCGAGCGTGGAATGAAATCCGCATCAGATTGTGTTTTCCCATGGTTGTGCCCACGGCCGCTAGTGCTGGCGCGACCTAGTTTTGTGGATGCAGCTTCGGCTGACTTTCCTCAAAGAGTACTTATCAACCTTGGGTTCCCAGGAGACAAGCAAACCTGGCCCCTAAACCCTGAACCCTAACCCAGAGGGTCCAAGTACCCAGTCATTAGGTAGTTGGGTCTGGGGTAATATTAATTTTGGTACAGATTTTGGTTAGGTATATGATTATTGGGTACTTGGACCCTAAGGGTACCCCTAAACATTATTAATGCTCTTGGTATTTCGGGATGCACGCTTACTGTCATGCTAACTTGCTTCTAGCACGTCATGCCAACAGCCCTACACCCTACCCTGGGTTGCTGTTAAGGAACTTAATCTAACTTAACCCCGAAACCCCTAAACCGTAAACCCTGGTTGCAGGGTACCCAAGGGTCCAAGTACCCAATGGTCAGGTCCGTTTACAAGGATATATAGGGGTATGTAGGCATATATACAGTTTAGGATTTAGGGTCCAACGGTACCCAACAATTAGGTACCTGGGTTTTGGGTAATAGTAATTATAGTATGGGCTTTGGGTAAGTATATGATTATTAGGTACTTGGACCCTTGAGTGTACTTGTGAGGCGTGAGGGTTGAAACTGTACGGACTACGGACTTCTAGAGACTAAAAGGGTCAAGGTATCCAGACAGTAAATGCTTTTAGGCCCCAATGGATTGCTACATATGTACCTTGGGGCTTAAGTATAAACACTATATACTCATTTAGGCCCTTTGAGAGAGGATGCTGGCCTGCTGCTGGGCTAGAATTCCGAACCAAATGCAAGTTAGTCTTCAGCCAAATATGCATCTGGAACGAAGCATCAGCTACAGATCAAGAAGCGGAGGCTTGTAGGCTTAACAACATATAGGGTTGAGGGTTCAGGGCCCGGCCTTAATTGCATTTCGGTCATTTGGCACCGTGACTAGTGCGGCAAGTTGGTGTTTCGGTGCATCTAGACGAGATCGTGCAGTTCGGATGGCAATGAGTGGAGTCAGCATTTGGCATATCAGTGACAGAAACGTGCCGTGCGAGCCTCAAACAAGAGCCTCCCTCCTCCATTACTTGCCCTGAATTGTCCTTTAGATTGCATCGTGGTATTGTTCTAGAATGCGTGCTCTGCGTTTGACCACTCCCTCAGATGCGTGACGGGGGCGCTTTCTTGAACAAGCAGAGGCAGCTGGGGCGGCAAAAGCAGGATGCAGACTGAACTGATGTATGGGAGTTTCCCATAACTAGAGGCCATTATTTAGGGAATTCACCATATCTTGAATACGGCGAGGTCATTGACAGCGGCGTGCACCTACCTCGTAAACTCGTAGACCTCAGTATCGACAGCAATCGCAAACCATGTGTTCGGGATGTACAAGGTATCGAACGTCCATGGCCATTTGGGCTTAGCGTCTGCGTGTCAGCCCATACGTCTGGCTGAGGCAGAACATACACTTTTGCGGGCGTGTCTTTCTACCTAGGCGACATCGACAGGCTGTTGCAAGGATCGCACGCTGTTGTACGCTGTAGGTTTTCTCAATAGTCGCAGCACTTTCCTTCTCCCCCAGACTTGCAACAGCATTCCCATCATAACCCCTTCGATATATATATATATATCAGCATGCCTGACTAATTATGGTCCTAGGGCTCCTTGTTTCTAAGTGATACCTGGATTGGGCCCCAAAGCCTATAAAGATGACCCACATTGGGCTATTTATTCCACAGAACTGTACCTCCATTCCCAGCAAGTCCCATATCCCTTAATTAGGGAATATACCCTAAAATGTACTCAGACCCCTTAAAGACTATTTAAGGTATATTCCCTAATTAAGGGATATTGGGCTATTTAAGGTATATTCCCTAACTAAGGGATATTGGACTTTCTACATTCCCTGGGCCCAGACACCAGCAAGCCATCCCTGGCTCACCGGCTGCCCTCCCACTAGACAGCAGATGAGCTATAGTCTAAACCCTAAACCCCTAAACCCTACTCTCCTGAAAGGGGGTTATATAGGGGGACTACTATAGGGATTCTTAAGGGGGTGATATAGGGGACTACTATAGGGGTTGTTTAGGAAATATATAGGGGACTACTATAGGGGTTATTAAGGGGCATACTAGGAGTTTAGACAATGAATGGCTGAGATGAGTAGCGGCGCGAAACAACAACAGCAGCAGCAAGAGTACAAGTACAAGTACCCAGAGTGTCCAAGATCCCTTTATCAGGGAGTATACCTAAATCAGCTTTTGGGGGCCTGGTACAATTTAGGGTATCTTCCCTAATGAAGGGATATTGGACCTTCTGGGTAGTCGTCGTCTTGGTCGTCGCGGTAGGTGGAGGAGGTGCAGCAGCGGCATCAGTAGGACTAACACTGACATCGGCACGGGCGCTAGCAGTAGCCTTAGCAGGAGGAGGACCAGTTGCAATGAAGTGGTAGCGATAGAGCCAGGATTGGGTGGAGTTGCTGCTTTTGAGTAGGTTTAGGCACGACACAGTACCCGAACCAGTCACAATCTTTTGCGGCTGAGAGCCCGGCCTAGGCTGTACACGGGACATAGGCAGGTATGCAACTGTTAATAGTTGCGCGTCAAGTCCGTGTGAGTTGTGCGACAGATACTTAAAATGTAAGCTTCAGGTTCCTAGAAGTCTGCTACGAGTGCAAGACGACCGGAAACGAGATGCTTGCCTAAACTCAGTTGTGGTAATGACAGGGACATAGGCCGGGCTTTCAGTCTTTTCGACCAGGGAGCATGGGCTTATGGTAGGCGAAGGGAGAGCCGTTCTGTCCGGACGCGGTAAAAGCATGCTATATCTCGAGGCCACACATCAGCGAATGTAAGTCCGAGCCGTCTCCTCCAGTAGAGTTTGCAGAATGACGGTTGCGCATGCAGATTCCGCAAGAACACTGAGAGTGATAGTTTCAGAAGGATAGGTTAAAACATGTGAGCAGTCAGTCTTTTGGCAAACTCTCTCGATTAGGGCAAGCAATCCCTGCTTCACAGACGCCTACGTACTGGGACGCCGATTGTCTCTGTATTCTGTTCTTCCCAAGCTTTCTGTCCACCAAGGCCCTCAGGGACCGCAGGTCCTACATCTCTTGGCAGGCAGTCACATTGAAACCCTAAGCCACTAAACCCTAATCCCTAAACAAACACATGGGAATCCTGGTAAGCGCATACGCAAAAAGCATGACCCACTGTCGGCGCATTGGTGGCAGGGCGACTTTCGGCGCGGATGGTCCCTGCACCTATCAAACCTCGACTGTGGAGTACATTGTTGCCGTACTTGAAGTCCGCGATCACCTCGTGGCCAATCAATCACCTCTCTCTCTGATCTAAAGCACCCCCCCAAACAATACTCCCCAAAAGGTCTCCACATACTGACTCCCAGGGGAGGTAGGCCTCTATGACCGCAACCCTCAACCATCTATCCCAGAAAATGTGGGACGTCGTCACAATCATGGCAACTATGTGGTGGCTTTTCTGGGACCCTATATCTTCGTTGCCATGCTGCCGTACTGTAATAGGACTCAAGGACCATAGTTTAGACAACTACACAGATGGGGTTTGCATGAATTGGGGGGACCCAATATAGATCTGAATATACTAGACTTGTTTCCTTGCGACCCCAAAGTAGAACCCCTGATTTTGTAAACCCTGGGCCGCAAACCCTGAATTGATATATGCTTCTATATGTATATGACCGAACAGCCTCTTCAAAACGGGCCTCTCATCTCGCGAAACCCCAATTAACGCTAAACCCTAAAACCAAAACCCCTACTTGGAGGGTCAGGGGGCTTAGCAATTAGGTTAATGATGGGGATAACTGGGGTTACCATATGGCTTATGGGGGTTAGTAGTATACTTACCAAGTCCCCCTCCAAGTAGACCCTCCCCATGAGTCCTTGGACTGTTGACTGCTAAGGAATCGGCTCTTCGAGTATTTGGAGGCCTGGCTAGCAATCTACCACCTGGGTGTTTTCTATTTTGCTGCAAATGCACCATCCTGACTGATGGGATAAGGTGCAAAAGCCATCACGGCTTGGCCGCAGGGCCAGTTGCATGTCACAAGAATTGCGGTTAGCTTGAAGTGAAAGGCAGGGCGTAGGGATTGGGGTGGAAGGTTTAGGGGTTTAGGATTCTGGGCTTTGGGATCGAGGATTTAGGTTTGAGGGCTAGTTTTCGGGTTGTTGAGTTTAGGAGAACCCCCCGGCGCCCTGCGTCCTAAGTATTCCTTTTGTTGACTAACATACCACAATGATAAAATGGGCAGGCAGGGGACTTTAATGTTAGGGGCGTGTTCTGGGATGTTCAATAGCGCTGGGAACATTCTGAAATCGAGGTTCCTCGAAACACGTTTGGGTAAGCAACCCTTAGGGTATCTTGTTCCTGCAAAAGTCAGGCTTGACTTGCGTGCATCTTGTTCCCCGCTTCTTGCTGAAGTTTCGCGCAGTGTGTGCAACAAATGTGAGCGAGAAATATTTGCCAGAACGGTCGGGGACGGTGCGTGTGTCAATGTTTGCACAGCTCTCCTCAAGCTTGCCACGCTTGCACCAGACAGCTCCAGCTTAAATTTCCACAGAATGCTGCAGTAAGCAAAGCAACCGGCAGAAGCTGCCAGGAAACCATATCAGGCTGTCAGTCTCTGCGCGCGCACGTGTTGTTGTTATTTTTGTGGAAAGCTTGTACTTGTTTAATGCGGGCGTCGAAATTTCCTCGCTGCCACATGTAATTTTGGCTGGCAGGAAGACGGAAAGGTTGATTTCGAGAAGATTGATGAAAAGGCCCTGGGCATGTGTTCCAGAATCTCTCGTAAAGCCCAATCTCCCTTAATTATGGAACTTACCCCCGAATGATATTAGGATTGCTAATATGGTGTAAGGTATACTCCCAATTAAGGGATATTGGGCTTTCTGGGCTGTTCAACTATGCGAAGTAGTGGGTTGCAAAGCATGTGGGGCTTAGGGTTTCGGATTTAGGGCCTAGGGCCTAGGGTTTAGGATTTAGGGAGTAGGGCTTAGGGCTCAGGGTTTGTGAACTATGCTGGACAACATCTTTTGCTCTTCTGGGCTCACAAACAGCACCTGTCAGGCGTGAAATGTACATGAGGGTCCAAGATTCCCAAAAAGCATGTGTGCGGTTTCTGATGTGATAGAGATTTGTGATGGAGCTGTGGGCATGTTTCAGATTGGGTAGGGTCCTCGATAAAGGCACAATCTCTGTGATCGTGTTCGTGCCCTTACACCTCCGATCTCTCTCAATCAAGGATTTAGGCCTTAGGGCCTTACTTTATAAACTGAAGTGGGAACTCAAGACGTGATGATAATGACTGGTAACGCATGAAACAAAAAGAGTCCAAGCACTCAACACTCATATTTCTTCCCCTCGCCCGAACCCAAATGAGGTCTATGTTTTGGTCCCCCTGTTATAGGGAAACTACCAAATCCCAAGGACTCATGTTTTTGGCTACTTGGGCCTTTAGGGTAAATGATTTCATCCAGGGTGCTGTCCGCCGAGTTGGGACGGTCCCCACCATTTCCTGGGGTTTAGGGTTGAGGGTGTAGGGTTTAGGGTTGAGTGTTTAGGGTTTAGGGTTCTTTGGAACCCATGCCCAAATTTGGTTCTCGGGCACAAGTGAGAATCAGGTGGAACAGAAGATGAAACATAAAATGGACACTGGGGTAATAAGCAATCAAGGGCCCAGGTTACAGGTAGCGAATCCCACTGTCTTATTTACTTTTTCATAGGTTGCAGACTTGCCATAATGGGACTTAGCGCACACTTGTTGCAGCCAAATCAGGCCGGGCTGGAAGTGAAAGAGCTGTTGGCAGAGGAGGCGTTACATGGGGTTCCACAAATTGGAAGCCTTTCGAGTTCTTAAAATGAGGATTATAGTGGGTTCCAAGAATTAGAAGCCTTTCATTGGGAGTTTTTAAAATGAGGATGATAGTAGCTAGTAGTCTGTATTGGAGCCCGCTAGTATGGACTCTCTCATATGACGGAATACGCAGGAGAATATGAGTAGGCGTCTAAACCCATGGGATGATGCCTGAGGCCTAGGCCCTAGGCCTTACCTAAAATAACTTAACCTATTAAAAATAGGGGGGGGCCTCGTGCCGAATAAAATCTGGTATCTTTCCCGCTGTTTAAGGGTCAAAGGTCATTCTAGGGAGCACCTTCATCTGCATGCGGAAAAATTGAATGCACTACAAGGAGTGCAGGAGCTTTTTGCTGACTGTGTGGATGGAGGAGACCTGGCATTACCCTTTTCACCCTGTACACCCTATATGCCCATATAATCTATATCCTATACCTAGGACGCGCATGACATTGTGGATCTGAACTGAAAGATTTCCTTCATCCACCGTAGCAAGGCATGGAAGCGCTGAATTCAACATCACACATCATGTGCATAAGCCTAAACGAGGAGCTGGGGTAAACAGAGGGCCCATGTAGACGGCAACGTATTCCATTCTTGTGGCAAGCACTCCCAAGTAAGGGACTAAGCCCTAAACCCTAAACTGAAATTTCAGATCAAAGCAGTGATCGTTTTGGGGTGTGATATACGACTGTGCCATGAGGGTTCCGAGGCCATCATACTGTTGAAAATGCAGGTTTCTACGTTGTTCGCTTCCCCCAATATTCAAACTCCCAGACCCTGATACTGAATCATCCCAGCACAGATTTCTATATCTTGCGGTATAACGCTACCAGAATGGGAATATGTTCTATCAGAGGGATGGGCTTAAATATGGGGGGAGAGGATTGTTCTGTTATACGCCTAAACCCTAAGCCTAAACCCTAAACCTTAAACTCAAGGCTTAGGCCGCCCACCTACGATGGTGGGCGGCGCCTATGCCGCCGGCCGACTGGCCTGGCTGGAGGTCTGTAGCACCCACGCTAGGATTATAAGAACTTGTGCTGCAGACATTGGCATCACCAGAATTATATTTTTTGTCATTTTTTGTCATTTTCTTGTCATGCTGCCTTGCCATGTTCTTGTCATTCCTTTTTCCATTGTCGTTTTTTTGTCATGCTGCCTTGTCATGTTCTTGTCGTTCTTTTTTCCATTGTCGTTTTTTTGTCATGCTGCCCTGTCATGTCCCCGGCAGTTCTTGGCTGCGTGTCATTTTCTGGTCACGCTGGCTCCTCGTTTGTTTGTCCTTGTTTTCTCCCTGTCGTCTTGTCTCGTTATTTCCTTATCATCTTTTTCATGTGATCATTCCGCTGCTGCTGCTATTTAAGTTGCCCTTTTCTGTCCTTGCGGTCTGACCTTGGTCTTGCTCTGATTCTCTAGCGGCTAGGAGCATTCCGCAAAACAGAAACGGCGCCGCAGGCGGGCCTCCAGGGCCTCTCAGGGCCTCCCAGAAGGGCCTGCACGGCCTCGCTTCCAAAGGGCTTTCAAGACGCCTCCAGCCTCCAGGTTAAGAGGCCTCCTAAGCCAGAGCCTCCCACGCCCTCCAGGCCCTCCTCCCAAACCTCCCAGGCCGGGCGTTCGTGGCGCCCTTGCTGTGCGAGCCGTCATCTGCATCCCTTTTCAGATACGATTCGGAGCCTGACGGACAAGCGTCGGAGGAATGTTCCGCCTTAAACGGCGTGGGGTGGGTGAATGTGTTAGATGGCCTTTTACAGTCAGGCCATGGCGGCACCTCGCATGCAGCCATGTACATGAGGGATCATTGACATTATAATCACCACCTCTTGCACAGTACTTCACAGCAAACCCTAAACCCCAAACCTTAAACCCTAAACCCGAAGCCCTAAACCGATTATGCCTGATTACTTATCAGGCTACCTTGGACATGAATTCCCTGGCCCCTTATATTATACCCCCCAGGGTTTAGGGTTTAGGATTTCGGGTTCAGGGTTTGGGATCTAGGGTTTAGGGTTAGGGTTTAGGGTTTAAGGTTGAGGGGATAAGGTTTAGGGGTTTAGAGTCCCCTCCGCCCCACTCCCCCTACTATTAAATCTTCCCGATCGTGGTATTTCATCGTATATTTGGAGTGGTTAATCTTGAGGGGGCACTCCCCCTGATATTGAATATTGCCCATTGTGGTATTTCATGGTAAATTTGGAGTATTTAATCTTAGGGTGTGTGGGGGGGGGGGATGGGGGGGGAAATATTATGGGGGAGGGGGGTGCACGGTTCAGGGCTTATAGGGGCCTGGCACTTATATCAAGGACAATTTCAGGGGGTAGTTACCGGGAGTGTACCCCAGTGTGAGACTCGGGTGATGTTCGCATAAGGAAAATTAGGCCTCATGAGGTCCATGCAGGCATCTACTTGAGGGCCTGGGGCTTTCCCTGATAATCGCAGGGTTACCGTGTAGTGCCAGAAAGCCAAAAGTTCTGAGCGTCATACTACGTGTTCAGTACACTTTGTCAGTTTATAGGCGCCCTTAAGTCGATATGATATGGCGTTATAATAAGATCCCCATATACCCCATATTCTATCTACTTAGGGGGGACTATACTCTGAAGCTGGCACTAGATCCCAAACCCACGCCTCACCCCCAACACATTTCTGCACCTTGGTATACCTTGTCACTGTGGGGTTTAGGACCCGTAAGGTTTAGGCTTTAGGGTTCACGTACCTTACTTACTTGGAGGTCCATGGGATTTCGCAACTACTTATCAGGGGACTTATAACCCTAAACCCTAAGCCCCCAAACCCTAAAAACCCTGAACCCTAAACCACCCTAAATAGTTGGGACAACCCTTGAGGGCCAGTCATTGGGTATTAGAAGTAGGGTTTCAGGGTTGAGGGTTCAGGGTTGAGGGTAAAGGATTTAGGGGTCCAGCTAGAAGTAGTTACTTAATGCCCTTGACCCCGAGTATACTAGCCCCTTCACGACCCAAGGTTGATGACTGAACTAACCCCTACGGGTCCAAGTACCCAATAATCATATACTTACCCAAAACCTGTACCAAAATTACTATTACCCCAAACCCAAGTACCTAATTATTGGGTACTTGGACCCTCTGGGTAAACCATAAACCCTAAACCCAAGGTTTCAAATTACGCACCTTCGGGCATCAAACCCCGAAATCGTTCCACCCGCCGCCAGAACCTCGAGCTTTGGCAACTTCAAAAAGCTTGTACCCTTAAAGCCTGCAGGGTTTATGGGGTTTAGGGCTTACGGTTTAGGGCAAAGCCTGCAGACTGCCAAACTGTAACTTGACCCCGAGGCCCTGAAACTCTACAACTCCGACATTCGGAAGCTCCCCAGTCACAAGGGTCCAAGTAATTAAGTAACCGTATAACATTGGCACTTCCCCAAAAACTGCACTACCATTACTAGCACCCAATCCCAGTGGGTACCTGGACTCTCTGCAGAAGTCGACCCCAGGAGGCTAAGCGAAAGGAGGAGGAGAAGAGAGCTGAACAGTGGGAAAGAATGGAGAGAAAGAAGGAGAATCTGGAGCTGAAGGGTGATGTTGACTTTTTTGGTGGAATGGTAAGGGATTACAATTGTACCCCCCCAAAGGTACCCCCTAGATTTAGAACCCTATTAGCCCTCTATAGTCCTTATTCGCTCCTTAAACCCTGGGGGGCTCTTTGAGGGGGTACTGTTGTACTTAAATGGAGTGGTTGGTATTGGGTGTTTTGATGTGGGAGCTTGCAACACACCTCTCATAAATTCCATGCTTTTTGCTGAACGGTATAGGAGAGGAATGCATCCGTACAACAGTCCTTACATATATCCAAAAATGCAGTATTTCGCATGTTATTTCCAGTCCCTCCTCGTGCCCTACTAGCCACCAGCAACTTCTGACATACCCGGAACTCCGGCAAAGTTCTGTGGGTTTCACAGCTTTCGGGCGGATTTTGGCGACTCGGCCAAGCCGGAGGCTAAGGGTTGAGAGCGCAGGGTTTAGGATTGGGGCGTCGGGATTAGATTACGAGTTAAAGTCTTCTCGGAGTTCAGATCTTATTGCTGAATCGCAAGTTCCAAGCCATGCTCGGAGGAACACACGTGCGCCACGTGTGCATATGAATGGAAATACAAGGAGTTGTGAAAATCCCTACCGAACAAATAAAAATAGAAAAAAAAGGAATCCCAAATCGTAGCGCAAATAGAAAAGATTCCAACTAAGGAAGGAGAAAGAGAAGAAGAAGGCAGGATCCGGGGGAAGGGTGTGAGGTTTTTTTTTCCGGTCAGTATACGGAGCAGTAGGCTGTTAGAGTGTCTGAGGCGGCATATTCCACTAGGAATTCTTGGGCCATTACTACCAGACCGGATGTTTGGGGGAATAATGCCAAAGGGGGCATCATTTTAGGGGTAGACGTACGGCTGGCTTCACGCGGTCGAAGGCAATATGACCATCTCAGTTCATTTGAGTCGTCTCCACCTTTGCTGAGCACTGAAAATGCCGTGAAGGCTATAAAGACTTAACCATCATCAAGCTTGCCATGAGGAAATTGCTATACTTTGAATGGACGATACCCCGTATCTGCCCTGCCCCCACCCACGCTACGACGCCCTCAGCCTTAGCATGATGACCATTTTTGAGACAACCTCATGTCTATTTGCAGCGATGGATTTATACGTGTGTATATGTATAGATACATGTATACAAGGCTGGAAACTGTTGAGGGGTGGGCCTGGACATCCGTGGTCTTGGCTGCGGAGATTTTACGTGTTCTGAAGTTCTGAAGCCAAAAAGTGTGGCATATGTGGCGTAGGCAAAGGGTACTCAGCATTCCCTGCATCAGCTCTGATGCTTGGCCCAGGTTACCGGCGCCAAATTCCAATCTCCAAGCCCTGAAACGTTCAAACCCGAAACCCAGTCTCTAAGGGCTCTGGAGCCACACCCCTTCCTCCCTCACCCGGCTTTGGGACAAACACCGCAAAGAGATACCCCTGACCTATGACCAGGCAATGCCCAAAGGTCGGCGGAAAGCAACGACACTGTTATTGCCATTTTGGGGGTTTAGGGTCTCTACGCCCCAGCGCCTCATAAACGCCCATATTGGGCGGACATCGTATCTGATCACGCTGTCTCGTCTCAGCTAAAGAATCCCGGGGCTACTCCGCCACAGACCCGCCAGGGGTGAAACATCTAATTAGGTAGGTCACCAACCTTCTTCGGGTTTCTGCAGACAGCGCCCGCGCGCAATGCAAAGAGCTTTAGATGGCTCGCAGACAGCATAGCCTGCGTGGTCCTCTAAGCATCCCAAGATTCCTTATATATCCCTATTATGACTACAGCGAACCTTAGACCCTAAATCCTGAACCACAAGCCCTGAATCCTCTGGATCCTGAAGCCGAGATCCTAAACCCTGAGCCCTAAACCGTAGACCCTAAATCCCAAATTCTAAACCTTAAATTCTGCAACCTAACCCCTAAATCCCAAATCCTAAACCACAAACCTTAAACCCTAGATCCCAAATCCTAAACCCTAAATCCTGAACCCTACAGCCGCAGGCCAAAGATAGTGACAGCGCTTCAGACGGCTTGAGTCCAAGGAGCGGCGGCCAGTCGCCAAAAGCAGGCCTCGGGTTAGGGGGTTTGGATAGGTTTAGGGCTTCAGGCTTAGGGTTTAGGGCTGAGGGTTTAGCGTTGAGGCCTTAGGGTTTAAGACGGGTATAGGGCATACTATCAGCGTATAGGGTTTGGGGTTTGGGGGTCAAAGGCTTATGGGTTTAGAGGGGTTTGAGGGTGGAAGGGTGGAAGGGTTTAGCATTTTGGCGGTTCAGGTGTTTAGTGTTCAGACTTGTGACTTCAGGGATGTGGATTCAGAGCTTCTGAGGGTTCAGGCAGACTGTTTGAAGTGGGGCTGTGTACTGCCACCAGGCCGTACCGCTTTCAAGTCTCATTCAGAAGTCCGCGCGGCAGGGTTTGGAATTTGGCCTGCCTCCCAAAAGGCTCATGAGTACCCAAATAACGGGGCTTTAGGTCCCACATTTAAATTGTAGTTGGGACCTCAAGGCCCTGACTTTTGGGCATGTGGATCCTGAGAGTCACTGTAAACTACTCCCCCAAATACTTCAATCTTTGTTATACAGCAAGGTACCGCTAGTTTTGGGAAACTACCATACCTTCAAACCCTAAGCCCTAATCCCTAAACTCTGAACCTTTAACCCTTATCCCTAAACCCTAACCCCCAATGGCTTAATTTCGAACCCTAAACCCCAATGGCTGAATTTCGAACCCTAAACCCCAATGGCTAAATTTCATACCCTAAACCCCAATGGCTAAATTTCGAACCCTAAACCGCAATGGCTAAATTTCGAACCCTAAACCCCGATGGCTAAATTTCATACCCTAAACCCCCTAAACCCCAAGGCTAAATTTTGAACCCTAAACCCCAATGGCTAAATTTCGAACCCTAAACCCCAATGGCTGAATTTTTAAACCCCAACGGCTAAATTTCATACCCTAAACCCCAATGGCTAAATTTCGGACCCTAAACCCTAATCCATAAACCCTAAACCCTGGGATCTCCAGAGATCCTTTGGCCAGAATGGGCTTCAAGCGCAGGATGTTAGGACGTTTGCTTCCTACCTGAACCCTCCTGGTAACCACAATTGGTATGCTGGGGTTTAGGGTTTAGAGTTCAGGGTGGGGTGTAGGGATTAGGGTGTAAGCTTTAGGGATTATGCAGAGTCAGCTGGGACAGAACATGGAAAATTACATGGAAACTGGGATGATATAGTAGCCGTAATGCCTTAATTAGGATTATCGATCCACTTATCGTGGGTATTTTTGGCCTGAATCGACGGTAGTTGGAGAGTCTAGGTAGGAGTTGGTTGCAATTGTCGGAAGAACCGAAGATAAAGTCGGTACAGTCCCCTTCTATAGTGCCAAGGGTGGCAAGCTCATGACGAGCAGGATGAACTTGCGGACAAGCTGCATTCCCCAGGACAAGTCAATCAAGTTGAGCTCAACTGCGCAAAGGCGATCCGCACACAAACGCTTAAACCTCAAGCGGCAGAATGAAACATAGATCAATCCACCTAACTTGTGCCAGTCTTGCCTTGTACTCGTTTGTCTCTACAGTAGAGCACGTCGCAAACCCCTTTTGTAAAAATCCTCGGGCGAATGCAGTCAACCCGTGTAAGGCAGCGCGCCCAATAGTCGAGTCACATCGCCGGTGCGCGGCTCAAACTTCCATGCTGCCAGCATTTGTGTGAATCTACCTGATGTTTTCTATTAAGAGGCTATCAGGGGATCTGGACTTTGTTCGAAAAGTTCATCGCAGCAATGAGGAAATGCGGCAGATGCCCTATGTACAAACGAACATATACCCTACTATAATATAGTAGTTTCTGTTTTCTTTTCCAGTATCCCAATATTAACCCCACTGTAACCCCAAACTCGCTTACAAAAGGAAAACCAACAATTCTGTACTTGGGTATTGGGTGATAGTTTTTATAGTACAGATTTTGGGTAAGTATATGATTATTGGGTACTTGGACTCTTAGGGTATGTACAGTCAGTAGTGACAGCAGCTCCAGTGGTCTTGCGATTAGTTTGCGTGTTCCGCGTCGCAGTAGCTCTCTGGGTCTCCAGGTCTACTAGGTACCCCAGTAGTACACTTTTTCCTTTTTATTTGAGAGTCTCCTTACTGAAGCTGAATATTAGGAAAAAGGGTACCCTTATTATTAAGGGGTTACTGGGGAACCTAGTCTATAAACAGCACCTGCTTTGGGCCCTCTATCCTGACCTCTTTCTGGACCCCTAGGGAACATTACGCATTCAGGAGTCAGGGGGTTGCCTCTTGGCTGGTGGGCTGAGCGTTTAGTTGATACCAGTCTCCGGCACCTTGATTGCTGGCTTTTAGTACTGGGCTCAGGGTTGTGATGGAAAAGAGCAGCAAAAGTGTTACAGTGCTGGCGCTTGCATAGGTGCTACTGTAAGGATTCATCGTTCCATTCCCTACTAACAATTTGCAACCAATAGCCTTGGCGCCCAACCCTGAAACCAATTGGCAACTACGATCTCTAAAGCCTCTGGAGCCATTGAAGTACAAGTGCTTTTAGCAAAGTTCCCCATTTTTGCAAATACATATTGGGAGTTTCTCAGAATGTCCTTTCTGCATCACCGAATATGGGCCCCCATAGTCCCAGTATACTTTCCATACATCCTGAGGTCCCACCCTAAACCCTAAACTCTAACCCTAGTTTCAGAAACTCGTTGCTATACATACCCTATGACCCCCAAAATTTTGCTTTTTGGGAAGCCCATTGAGATCATAGGCCTGCCATGCACTTCCCACAAGAAAAGGCCTAATAAACGCTAGACAGCCTTAGTAAGCCCCTATACTCTCCAAAATGAAGCCTGGGAAAAATGGTCACTGCGCCAAAAAGTACCCTGAATCCCTATTCGTGTACCGGGGGGAGCCCATACCCAAAGGGTCCATGTAGCTATATGGTACATAGTTGAGCCGTCAGGCAGATGTATGGGTACCCTTTTGGGCCCGAAGTTGAAATCATATACCTCCATGGGCGCTTGAGGATAGTAGCCCCTAAACCCAAAATCCTAAATCCTGAGCCCATAAACCTTAAATCCTAAATCCTAAGCCCTAAATCTTGAACCCTGTACTTGGCGGAACCCATCCTAGCCCCTGGATGAAAAGCAAGGCTGCAAAGACCAGACCTGAGGCGGGCGCGGCTGACGACGGGTTCGCTTTGAGTTGTGCGGATTTAGGGTTCGGGTTAAGGGTTTTGCCGGGATATATATATATATGTATATATGTACATATACACGCATACATATAGAGGGGAAATTGTGGGAAGGGTTTGGTTTTTGTCGGGCTTTCAGTGTTTTGATAACAATACCAATTCTTATACTAGTAAGCCTAGCTAGGGTTTAGGGTTTTACCAACCGCAATACTTATGAAAAGGAATGTCGTGCAATGGTAGTTTCCCTATAAATAGGTAGACCCCAAAATACTATAGTCTTCATTATGAGGGCCCCCAAAAAGGTACCCCTAATTTTGGGAAACTCCCAAATATCAGTCCTAAGGACAATATTGCTTGCTTTGGCCGTAAGAGCTCTAGAAGTAGCAAGAATGGTGATTATGGTTTATGGTGTTGCAAGTGGTAGTAGCACTGTGATACTACACACACGTTTTTGCATATGTTTTATATCTATATAGATACAGTTACAGAGCTATGCAAAGAGCAGTATCTGGACCTCAACAGTATGTAACATGATGGCCCGCAACCCATCCAATAACAATCAAAGAGGGCCATCATGCTTATCTTAGTCTACATGAGCCATAGTCTAGACTGCTTAAAAGGGGCTTATATAGGGGATTATAATATAGGGGACTATTATAGGGGATATTAAGGGGAATACCAGGAGTTTAGACTGTAGCTTACATGCTATTTTGGTGGCTCCACTCACCGTAGTCGCTCAGGGAGGCATGAACTCGCCATGCCTGTCATGTGTTCCCTGGAGTAGCCTGTGTGCTTGGAAAAAAAGTGTTGTACTTAACGTTTGGGTATCTTTACCTTTGTTAAAAGCTTCCAGAAGGTTTTGCTAGGTATAGCCTCAACGCCCTAAACCCTGCAGTAAACCCTGAGGCCTTCTTTGGCACTTCCAGCATTTGATCTTTTCTTGCTCTGACTGTTTTTTGTAGTGATGGGATATTTGTAACCCCAAGCCCCCCGGAAAGAGGACCCTTTAACCCTAAACCCTAAACCTATCCTATGATTTTAGCTACTTTTTGGGGCTGGGGATCCCAAAGTCTTCTCATAAGGCTTATGGTAGTTTCCTTAAATAGGTGGTCCCCAATATATGCTTAGGGGGCTAAATAGTCCAAATAGGAAGGACTTTAAACAGGAGAGGTGTTGTTAACCGCAGGTCTACATCAGGAAGCTTCAGACAAAGGCAGATTTTTTATAGGTACGGTGCGTGCATATATTGACATACTACGTGGGCTGAGAATGCCAGCTACAAGCAGGTACCGGGTCCCATACAATAAGCCCTAACCCCTAAACCCCAAATAATAAAGCTCCGAACGTTGCAGGCCCCGCCGCGGCCCAAAGTGCAGTGGCCGGCAGGCAGGGCTACGGGTTTGCGATTGCGGTTTTGGGCTTAGGGTTGAGTGTTTAGGCATCAGGGCGTAGTGTTCAGGCTCCGGAGTCTGAGGTGATGTTTTACAGGGAGTTGCGGTTCACGGCGCTAGGGGTTCCATATGTGCCCCAAAACATAGTCTGGTCTTCACCATCGGGACCCATGATCCTGAGTTTTGCTGCAGGTAGTGTTGATGGAGGAAATCAGGCACAGCCTTACATGCATCATGACCTCGGAAGTATAGTACACTGGGGGGCCCTTAGCCTTTATGCCCTATGCCGCACAAATTATAGTATACTGGGGATCCTACGTTCAGTTGTTTTTCTATTTGCTGTAGCTGGGCAGCTTTTTTGACGACCTCCTCGATCTCACTTAGAATGGTGGCTTATATATCAGACAGTTCCCAGATAATTTGTTTTCAGGCTATACCAGCACCAGCCGTAGACCTTAGAGTCTTAAAGTTGAAGTTCCCAGCATTGGCCGCGGACCTTCTCTTGGATGTTGGCCTTCTCCTGGATGTGGGTCAACTACTAGAGGACCCACCTACCCTCTAGCAGTGGCCAGAAGGGTTTATGGTAATTATACACGCTATCGCGCGCCTGCCTCAGCTGGTGGGGCGCCGAGCACACGAATAGGTCATGGCTTTTAGTTGCAGCATTCATGGAGCGGATTGGCTGGGCTTAGTCCATCAGCCTTTAGTGACGGAGTTGAGAGCCGTAGAACCAGCCTCAAGGAACAGGGCTGCGTTCTAGCATCGGAAGCTGTAAGTCCCCGCGTGCAATTCATGCCGGATCCTCAAATTTTCCTGACAGGCGGTCCAGAGGCAGATCCGCCATGGGAGTCGGGGGGGGGAGAGGGGGAGGGGCTGCTAATCCACCCACCATGGGGTGGGGGGGGTGGGGAAGGCGCCAAACGCCCTGAGGCTGGGGAGCCCCGGCGAGTTGTACAGAAGCTTACATGGGTCCATATACACACATATATATATAGATAATACTTTGGACCCTAAGGGAAACCGTTGACAGCAGTCTACCAACCTCCAACCTGAACTCTCGGCACTGTGCCTGGCGCTTCGCGTTCTTTCTACCCTGATTGCCCATATACTTCAAAGAGTTACATATATCTGGATATGTATATATATATATATATGAGGTGCCCAAAAACAGAGGTGGTTGTCCCCTTTGCGGGGCTTCCTGCGACACGGATTATAGTATATTGGGGTCCCGTATCTGTGGAAACTGCCCTATGCCTCTTGCAAGGGTGATACCATAGGCTGTAGGGTTTGGGCCATATTTCATCTTTGGTGAACCCTGACCTCTGAACTCCACCATTCCCACCAACCCTTGAGGTACCTGAGCGGCCCCTGAACCCTAAACCCCAAAACTCATACCCCAAACCCTAAACCCCCAATCGCAAACCGCAAGCCCCAAACCCTAAACCCCAAACCCCACACCCCCCTTTGGAAAAAAGTATGGTACGCCCTGGTGGCGTGGTTGTCTGGTACTAGTGAAATGTAGAGAAACAGAAAGTAACACATTACGCATACTATATATATGCAGATGTATCACGCTGCATGAAATACGCATTAAATAGGATATAGTGCATAAGGGAATATTGTTAGGAATTGTTTTCAAATATCTAAAACTAGGATTGAATGGTATGGCTATGAAGGCAATGGACCAAAAGGCCAG
>CAJNIZ010002891.1:76907-86992 GCA_905231905.1 Symbiodinium pilosum | reverse complement strand
GTACGGAGAGAAATGTGGGGTTCCAAGCCTAGGATAAGCCCAGGACAAGCCCAGGATAAGGGAGGCTCCTACATGTACGGAGATAAATTTGGAGGGTCCGCAAACTACCCGGAAAATGTGCAGTTGTTTTAGGGGGGATGGGTCGCGGGGTGGGGTGGGTTGTGGCCCCAGTCTGCATAAGATTCCCGTGTTTGTGGCTGCGTTACTTCTGACCGGTACACTGGCCACTCGCCTGCACTTCACTATCCTATGCTTATCCTGGAGTTATCCAAGACTTTGACTATCATGCAGCTATTCCTAGACTATCCCCTACTTATCCCATCCTTATCCATATAACATCATGATAAGCTTTGGATAACAAAGGGACCCCCCCCTTGGGGCCGCTCCCCCCCTTTCATGAAGAGTAGGAGAACGAGAAAGATAGGTTTTCAGGGCATAACACACTCCAGATACTAAAAACACCTAAAAAATGCGTGTTTTCACGGGAAATACATGCCACCACGCCGTACCACACTCTTGGAAAAACAACTCCCACATCAGATGCAAGGCTTGGGGCATCTCGCCCTTGGCATGAAGCCACGGCAGGCACGGGGAAGCCTTCAGACACAACCGTGACACGATTTAGGTTCTAGGCTTTAGGGTTCGGGGTTTAGGGTTTAGGATGTGGGGTGTCGTTCCTTTTCTCTGAACCCTACACCCTAAACCCTCTGAAGCGCTTTCTTGCGCAAACTTCTTGGAGATGCTGCAGCTTTACCTTACCAACGGTGAGTGGGGAATGGAAGAATGGATCCAAATAGAGGTCAGTAGTCCCTAAATGAGCCGTATTCTAAACTTCTTCAGCGGGGTTCTATAGGGGATTATATAGGGAAGTATGATAGTGGTTAGTACGGGGGATGCTATGAGTTTACACTATAGCACGTATGCTACCTGGATAGTAAATATCCCTATAACCCATCTCCATACTAAGCACCACTAACATGGCACTGAGGTCTTTTTAAGTTTTAAAGTGCGGGCCAGGTCCGATCCAAATTATGAGGGTACGAGGACATCTGGAGATCCTTGCCAACTTTAAATCCTAAATCCCAACCCCACCGAGGTGGGGCAGCAGATCAACAGTCCATTGAAACATATTGCAGATGGTAGCATTTCCTTCTTCCTGACAGGTGCCTCTTGTTCCCTTGATGTTCACGTTGAGTTGGCAGATTCCAATCCCAAACGGTGAGGGTACCTAGGTTATTGGATATACTGGGAGGCTCAGACAACGGAGATCTTGTTCCGTGTGATTGGGTGCTTCGTGGCTTATAGGTATGTGCAGGCCGCGTAATGTTAGTCCCCCCTTGAACCTTAGACTCCTGCCGTTGCCTACTGCTCTCATTTGCACTTGGTAACCGCACTTCGGCCATCTGCATTTGACACCACGCACCTGGCGCCCTGGACCTTAAATCCTCAATCCTAAATGCCAGCTTCCCCCCCAAATCCTGGGATCAATGCTAGCGCTCAAAATAACCCAAAGCAGGCACTCATTGTGGGCTTCAATCCCTCCAATGTAGTAGCATTTCGGGCTGCCAATGAGAGTTCTCACCCCAAAACCGTACCAAACCTGAGAAGGAATTACATTGAGGATCTAGGTAGCGCCCAAAGTAGGCTTAGTACGCGGTAGGTTCAGTTTACCTCTGTTGGTTCCTACTACATAAAGTGTAGACTTCTGCTGGCCTGGGGAACTCAGCAACTGGGTATCCCTAGTGTAACCTTTGACCCTGAGCAAAAGGCAGAGATACCAAAGATTTGCAAAGAACCGCCGTGTCTGTGGGCATGTAGCTTGCCTTGAGTGGGCTCTAAAGTTGACTAAGATGCCCTTTGTGCTTGGCATATAGCTCACTATGGGTAGGCTCAGTGCCCCCAAAACCCTTTAGCCCCTAAACTCTAAACCCTGAACCCTAATCAACCTAAACCCTCCAAACCCTGAATCCTTAGCCCTGAGGTCCTACACCATCTAAACCAGGAACCCTACACCCCTGGGTCAGGTGAAGCTGACGAAGTCCAGCTCGCTTCCGGCCGTTGGCCTCCGGTCTCAGTGGAACGCTTGGGTCTGAGAAGATCATGAGGCTTAACCGAAGGATCCAATATCCAATCAATAGCTACACACACACCTATGTATATATTTATTTATTTATTTATTTATGTGTATGTATATGTTTGGGTTTAAGGTTTAGGGCTATATGTGTATATTTGGGTTTAAGGTTTAGGGTTACACATATATATATATATATACATATATACATATATGTATTTCTATCTATCTATATATATATATATATCTCTCTCTCTCTCTCTCTCTCTCTCTCTCTGTGCGTAGGCATGAGCCCTTCATTTTAGCATATTCCTTGAAGGTCCCCCCTAAACCACCCATACATCCCCCTATAGGTCACCCCCCCCAACCTGACTTCAGTCCGTAAATCATATTTGTATATATATATATATATGTGGTATGCTCTACATATATATATATACATATATGCATATTGATATGCATGTATACATGTACATATACATATACATATACGTGTAATGTGTTCATGTGTATATCTACATGGACTTATATTAAGATACATATACTCATATACTACGGTTATGTGTGTATGTATGTCTGTCTGTCTTTCTGTATGTATGTATGTATGTATGTATGTATGTGTGTGTATGTATGTATGTCTAGATAAATACGTAGACATACAGTCACACGGTTCAGGTTCAGTAGCTTCAGCCTGGTTAGGATCCTGATAGCATGCTCGTCTTTAGATATTTAGGCGATTTTATGGCAGTTGTACACTTTGGATCCTTAGGGTTACGCGGCTTAAAGGTTAGGATTTGGGGCTTAGTGCCTAGGAGTTTGGATGAGTGTCTTTGGCAATTTGCTCAAGGTATAAACGTCCTTGACCGGCATTTCAGCCCTTTTGTCTCGACTTGTAGTAGTCATATCCACATTCTCATAAGTACTACCAGCACTCCTATGGTAGTCTCCCTAGATACAGGGACCCCAATACAGACCTGAGAATACAAGAGTCCTTCTTATGGGCCCCAAAAAAAGAACCCCTAAATTGTGGAAGCCCCATCTGCTTGCCGACTCTTATCATCAGGCGTCCATTTCCCTGACGCGAAGGTCCTCCCGTCAACTGAAATTCAATGCTGGCTTTCTGGCATGCTCGTTTTGGAAGAGCCATACTTGGGGTGCATGAAGGCTGAACATCCAAACTTACCCTCAGGGTCCCACTATGCAATATATCATCATATACTTCCCCGGAAAACAGTATTACAATAACTTGTACCAAATCCCGAGTACAATATTATGGGGCACAAAGACCCTTGCGGTAAGAGAGTATTGAGTAACATAAGTCTCGCAGATCCTGACAACTACCAGACAACTAGAGGGCGTAACGGCAAGGTTGTGCACGTGGTGTCTTTTTCCCTCTGGCATTGTGTGAGATCTCTTTCTTGAGTTATCCACAAGGCCCATGCTTTTGAGAAGTCATAGGGATTTCACAAGCCAGGAACCACACACTTCATCCCATCCGTAGTTCTGTGTTGCACTTCGTGAAGTCTTGATACCCAAGATGGCATAGCACCAGCAAACGCTCGAGACAACTGCTTCCGCAGCGTGATACTTAGGATGGGTGGGGTTGTTCCCAGTGCCATGTCCCTTTTGCTCCAAGCAGAAACGCAAACCTAAACCCTTTGATAGTAGTAGTTATAGTAAGAACAGTGATGAAACTCATATCACGGTAAAAATAGTCATGGAGGACCCTTAGCCCTCCAGCCTCAACCCTAAACCTTCAACCCTAAACTCTCAACCGTAAGCCTTAAACCCTCAACCCTAAACCCTCAAGTATAACTCTTGACTATGCCCAGGATCGCCACCACATTGCCCATGCCTCAGAAGCAAGTGCAGCACCAGCCATTCCTGGATTCAACGAGCCTTTCAATGTGTGTAGGTAGGTTTGGAGTTTAGGGTTTGGTGTTTTGGGTTTAAGGTTCGGGTTTAGGGTTTAGGGTTTAGTCTCTTCAGGGCTCAGGTTTTAGCGGGACTCTCCCACGACCCTTTAATGTGATCTATGTAGGTAGTATTTTTAAGTTTTCGGGCTCAACAAAGCGAACTTGCAGGGTCCAGTTAAGCCCAGGATCCAAGCCCCTACATCATCCCTATATCCCTGATAAAATCCCCTGTGCAATCCCTGTATGACCCTCATAGAATCCATATATATATATATATGCACATGTAAATGTCGTCCGTACATATATATATATATATATGTGTGTATGATCAGCGAAGTTGGGACTAGGTTTGGTGCTCGGCTTCTGCTGACTTACGGTTGTAGAGACATCCGCCAGCAGTGGGCTGTGGTATTTCTGGGGTTACAACCCCTAGGGTCCAACGTCAATACTTGTAAACGGCCCAAAGATTCAATTAATGAGGGTTCAGGTCCCAAGCACTATAATCTGATTGGTCTTCGGTACCTACTAAATCTCCAATAATTTGGTACTCGGACCCCTAGAGACATTCTCGCAAAAGCCTAAAGTGACGAATACTGCTGTAAGGACGCCAAAGTATATGATTATTCTTTAGGTTGGGCCCCCATCCACCAATAGTGACCGCAAGAGTTAATGGTAATTATATCAGGGTCCTTATATATTTCTAGTATACCATGATACCATTGCTCCAGACTTGGGGATTACAGTGTGGGGGTTATGGGAGGAATCAGAGCAGGAGGGAGGCAAGAAATGTACGGTTTAGGGTTTAAGAGTTTAGGGCTGTGGGGTTACGGGTTTAGGCTTTACAGTTTTAGGGTTTAGGAGTTTTAGGGTTCATATAGTTTTTGGGGTTTGGGGGAGCCCGTGAACGTTCAAATGAGAAGCCCCATCCTCCCATCCTAGAAGTGGCCTACGGGACATGTGCTAGATCATCGTCCTACTTGAGGGTACAGTGTAGAATAATTTGGGTTGGGCCCCCACCCACTAATAGTAAGTACTTAGAATATTGCTTGGGGTACATTATAATAAGATCCCCATATACCCCACATACGGAATATAGCCCAAGCTGCAGTCATTCTAGCTTTCATGTAACCTCAAAAATGTTGAATGCGCGGACGACATCCTGCAATTTTCTACAGTTCATAGATGTTGAAGCCTGCACACGCGGGTAATGTATAGAAGCTTGAATAACCACCGAAGCGGGTTTCCTAATACTTTGTCCAGCAATTGTTTAGGGTACCTCAGCCTCACCTCCACATGATATTGGTGTTTAAGCTTAAGAGTTTAGGGTTTAAAGTTCAGGGCTCAGGTTTAGGGTTTAGGGCCCCTACAGTAGTAGGGTCCCACTTGCTGAGATTCCTGAAGCTGGGTTCTGCACCTAGGGCCCTGAGACAAGACTTGAGCCTCGATAGTCCCTTATGGTCATCATTGTATGCACAGCCCTGGTATTCAAAATACTCCTACCTAGTCATACGCCTAGGGTACTCTTTCAAGCACAGCAGTCTCCCAATCATTGGAGCTAAAACTGATAAAGATACCAAGGCATCGGGTACAACATCTTTTTTGGAGCTAGGTAGGTTACTCTAGGTAATGATAAAGATATCCAGGCATCGGGTACAAGACCGTTTCTGGTAGCCATATAGGTTACCCTAAACCCTAGTCTAAGTATACCCCACACACAACTACAAATACCTTACGGCACCTGGCCCCATCACCATGATTCCTAAACCTTCTAATCCTATATGGGGCTTTCCCGAAATTAGGTAACCATCAGGGGGGTCCCTATAATAAGAATTTTAACATTTGCGGGTCTATATGGGGGGTCCAAATATTTGGGAAACTATCACCATAAAATATAACCTCTTTGTAATTTCGTTCACTGCTCTCAATCTAAACCCAATGTAAAAAACTTTGTCCAATCCCTACATAGTCCTTATATGTTCTTATTCCATCCTTGCAGAATCCCTATATACTCCTCTACTGAAAACCTCATACTTGCAATCCTGCTAGAGTCCCTGCGCAACCTTTAGAAAATCCTTGCATAATCCCTCTGCCTATGCTCCACCCTGGACAGCAAGAGGCTGAGCATCGTGGCAACAGGGACATGAACCTGATCCACACCCTGACAGCCGTGGACACTCAGGCGGCCGTCGAGGATTCCGTCAATACTGTGTTGCTGTCAAGGAACTTAAGCTAAGTTACTGTGAGGAGGAACCCTCAATGCTTACCACATGTCCATCACAAATTGTTCCCCAAAGTGAAATTCCGTATTACCAGACCGATAGAGAAGACATGGAGGGCTCGTCCCCTTAACCACAAACTTTGTCATTTGTCAGTGGCCCTTTCAAGGTGCTAAGACGGCTTGACATATGTCGGTGGGCTCACTGACGCTGAAGGGCGATGCTATTTTGGACACCAATCACTTTGGCCTCCTTAGTGAGTCTGCGAAGCCACATAAGGGCTCAATCATTGGAAAGTCTGTTGGGTACTTCAGCGATAATGGCACTTGCGCTTTCTGGATCAGAGTTTGCAGACAGCGGGGCCTAATCTTCATATAGGGGTTTCCCAAAATTAGGGGTAGCTAGTTGGAGATAGATATAAAAGGATTACAATATTTTAGGGTCTATACTGGGGTCTCCGATTTCGGGAAACTACCATATGCATCATATACAGAGAAGGATTTGCTAACATGGCTCTCTGAGCCTCTAAGCAGGACCTTCCGGGTGCACTTAGTGTCAACTGGAAGGGATTTCCTTGGCAGCTTTCTCACGCTGGAATTTCAGGTCATTCTGTTGCAGAGTCAGACTGAAAGATCTGCTGGTAGTATGGACTTGGACAGGCACATGGATGCCCACCCAAAGACTTTTTGTGGCTGACATTCCCAGCTCCGTGGACACGAGCAGTAAAGGCACCAATTCAGGATTGCCGCGCTAAGGCGAATTCTTCGAAATCCCTGGTATATACTCATCATAAAACTCGAAGATGTCCCCATATAACCCCATGTTTTCCCTAGAGGCTTCCCTATACATCCCACATTTCACCCCTTGAAATGAACCCTAAGCGCCTGAACCCTAATCCGTAAACCCTACCCTCTCATCTCAAACCGCTGAACTCTGAACCCTAAACTCCAAACCCTCATCCTTAAACTCAAGCCCCTAAACTTCACACCCTCACTGCCCTGAAAAATGGGGCCCATCCGTATGCCTCCAAGGGGGCGGAGCGGTGCCATGCCCGGGTGCGGAAGAAGCTGGTGGAGGCTCTACCCTGCCCTTTGAAAGGTTTAATCTTTAGTGACTAGTATAGGATTTAGGGTTTAGGGCTTAGGATTGAACGCTCAGGGTAGAGTTTAGGGTTTTAGGTTTAAAGTTTACAGTTTTGGGCTTAATGCTGGAGGTTCACGCTTCTCACGCTTGAGGTCAGCTAGTTTTTTGGCTGTAGCCCCCGGTATGGGTAGTGCTTAGAAGTCACAGACTTTACACTTCAGGGCGGTTAGTTGTTTTTTTCTCTCTAGGGGTGATGGCATGATCCCCAAAGCAGGTTGATGTGATCTCAGTGACAACCTCAAGACCTAGACCTATTCCACGCTCAGTGGGCCTAGACTTCCTGTGGTGACAGCGCAGTGAGTGACGTGAGTGAGTCAATTGATTGACCTGTTATATGTTTATCATTTGTATCATGCCCAGGAAGAGTCCCCCTACCCCCCCCCCCCAATATGCATGTTTATGGAAATTGGGCCCGACCTATCACTGACCCCCCCCCCGCGGCATACAGCGCTTGGGGCACTGGCCTCCTTCAAAACCCTCGCCCACAGCGCTAGCTACTGTTTTTTCCAACCTTGTGTTACATGATGCGGCGGAGGGAATAATCCCCTCCCACAATATTACAACCCTCCACTCCCCCCCCCATGTTGAATATTCCCATCGTTGTATTTTACATTGTTTTTTGGGAACATTCAGTATCAGGGGGAAGGGGAGGGGTTGATACTAGGGGAAGGGTTTGGATGTATTGTCTAGGGACTTTAGGAGGGACCCCTAACAGGGACCCTTGATCCCATTAATATATTCAACTCCCATATAGTCATTGTATAACCCCTATATNNCCCCATAAGCTACAAGGGTCCCTAACCCTCCAAGAGTTCTTAGATATTGGGCTCTTTGACACCGGTGGTGAGGAACAGGCCTATTGGGTAGAAATCTGTCACAACAGTGGTCTGACACGGCTGACCCAGGCTGGTGAAACATCCTAGGGTTTAGGGATTATTGTTTGGGGTTTAGGGGTTTAAGGTTAGGGTTTGGGAGTTTAGGGGTTTAGGGTTTAGGGTTTGCTAGTCTTGCTGTTGCTTCTTCTCACCTTTTCTTCCATGTTGACATCATCCCTTTTTGCTGTTGTTATCCTTGCTATCCCTGAAGCTTCTACGTGTTAAAGCTGCGCGTTTGTTGGATTGCTAAAACTTGGGTACTGCCCCCACTCATTGACAATTTGAATACTGATTAACATATGGGCATATTTGAATACTGGTTAGAATATGATTATTTCTCGATTCCTTAATATGACCCCTATTACACCGTGCTAATGGGTGGGGGCCAGGACGCAACAAAAACCCAAACCTCAAATCCCAAAGCCTTCTTAAGCTTGAGCCTGGGAATATAATCCCCGTGCAACCCCAGGTATTCCCTTATTCCCTGCTTACTCGCAGTAAAGTGAGTAGTATTTTATTTGGGGATACTATGGCACCCAATATAGAGTAAGATTATATCCTCTTTTTGGGGTATAGTACCTTATATAAGGAATATAATCTTACTGTGTTTAACCACAAAAAAAACGCTACTCAAGTGTCCCCGGTGCCAGAATCCGACCATGGCGTGGTACGAGGAGGTCCTACGCATCGAGGAGGCTATGCGTAGATACTACAGGGGGCTAACTAATCCAAATAATTAGGGGTTTATAGAGATAATGTGCTTCAGGGGCTAAAGAATTACCAATATCATAGTGATCCGAGATTTCTTGTGTGGTTATGGTTTAGGGAACCTCAAATAGCCCTCCGAATGAGCGAGTAGCCTAAACTCCCAGGATCCCTGTTAGTAACCCCTATAGTCGTCCCCTATAAAACCCCTTATATAACCCACTTTAAGGAGTTTAGACCCTAAACCCTAAACCCTAACTCTAAACCTCAAGGAGTTAAGATTATGGCTCGAAATGATGCTTGTGAAGAGCCAGGCCCCTCTTTTGCGGCTGCTGGAGACAATCTCGCACCGCTGCTACGTAAATCCTGCAATACCATCGTTTAGAAGACTCGGGGGTCATATTGGAGTTATATCGAGGTTATATAAGAGTTACTTTGAGGTTGTGTAGGGATAATGGAGAAGAAAATGGAAGCTACCATTTATCTGGGTCTTGCAGATTTTGTCCACCAACAGCCATGCCAAGAGTTTATCGGTATGTTGTTTGTACAGATGGGGCCAGACCTCTTGCACCTACTTGGCTGCGGCCTTTACGAGCAGCCGGCTATTCTTTTTGAAGGGCGCAGGGAAATATTTGGGGCTTGCTTTCGAGCCCTCAAAAGGTAGGAGCTGCCTGATTTCAAACCCAACAACAATCGCGTAATGGCAATATGGTAGGACCCCAGTCTACTTCATTGCAATCCAGTCTCCCTGAAACCCCATGCTCGCGTTCTCTCTCTCTCTCGGTCTCTCTCTATTCCTGCTCTTTCCCTGTCTCTCTCTCTATGTCTGTATGTGTATGTCTATGTCTAAGTCTATGTCTCTGTCTGTCTGCCTGCCTGCCTGCCTGCCTGCCTGTCTGTCTGTCTCTCTGTCTCTCTGTCTCTCTGTCTCTCTGTCTGTCTCTCTGTCTGTCTCTCTGTCTGTCTCTCTGTCTGTCTCTCTGTCTCTCTGTCTCTCTGTCTCTCTGTCTCTCTCTGTCTCTCTCTCTGTCTCTCTGTCTCTCTCTCTGTCTCTCTGTCTCTCTCTCTGTCTCTCTGTCTGTCTCTCTGTCTGTCTCTCTCTCTGTCTCTCTCTCTGTCTCTCTCTCTGTCTCTCTGTCTGTCTCTCTGTCTGTCTCTC
>CAJNIZ010002891.1:59065-76807 GCA_905231905.1 Symbiodinium pilosum | reverse complement strand
CATCAGCATCATCATGATCATCATCAACATCATGTTCGTCGCTGTACACGTGTAAATTTCTGCACATATGAGCCATAATCTTAATTCCTAGTATCCCCCTTAATAACCCTATAGTAGTCCCTTGTATAATCCCCTATATAACCCCCTTTCAGGAGTTTAGACTATGGCTCATATGTGGTTGCTCTATCAATGGAGAACGACTGAGGGCTTATCAGACGCCCAAATACTCAGCAAGGGAGGGCTGGCAGAGTTTAGGGTTTAGGGCCGAAGCCGCGCCTTGCACAAGGATTGCCCTAAGTCGGTTTGGTGTGGGTCCCTGTATTTCATGGCACCGGCCCCTGAATAAGTTTTCAAGTCAGAGCTAACTTTGCCTTTCAATATCTTGGAGCTATTGTTGATACAAAAGAATCCTGCACGACCTGAGTACTACACGTTAATAATACTTTTCTGCTTCCTGGGTTCTTATTAAAAAGACCTTATACCTAAAAAGTCTATACTTTTTTTTCTGGTGTGTACTCCAAACTAGGGTATAGTCTAGCACCGTACCCAAGGTCATGCAGGATTTTTAGTATCCACCGTATTTGCAGGCAGATGTCCTGGCTAAACCCAAACCCCAAACTAGACGGTTATGCGAACTGACACGAGGCCCCCACAAAGTTTGTCAAAAGCTTCATGGAGTTGTATGTCAGTTTGATAAAAGCTTTGCCGAAACATAGAACCCTAAACCATCAACCCTGAACCCCAAAACATGGAACCCCAAACCACAAACCCTAAACCCTAAACCCTAAGCCCTAAGTCGCGTATCTTAGCGCTTAGGAGCGGAATGCCCAGCTCTGGGCTACGGAGCTGGCGGATCCCGATGACGAAGAGGAGGAGGACTAGAGTTGAGGTTTTTATGGTTCAGCGTTTTAGGGTTCAAAGTTTGGGGCTTAGGTTTAGGTTTGGAGTTCAGGTTCAGGGTTTCTAGGTGAAGGTTTTAGGGTTCAGGGTTGAGGTTTAGGATTTAGGGTTCAGGGTTTAGGTTTAGGATTTAGGGTTCAGGGTTTACAGTTTAGGGTTTAGTCCTATCCGGGATTTAGGGTGCACCTAGAGTAGCGTTTCTATGCGATTGTCGCATTGTTTCGCCATGCTAAGAGCTATCGTATTTCGGTGGGTATATATTGATGGACATTCCCATCTGCCTAATACAAAAGTATTCTCTGCTAGGAAAAAGTACCCCAAGCATTACACGCTAGACCTAAGCCCTAAACCCTAAGCCCTAAACCTTAAACCCTAAGTCCTAAACCCTCAACCCTAAACCTAAAGCAGGGTGAATGATGGCCACACCTGCGCTGGATTTAAAGACTTCCATATGTTGCGATTTCTATAGGGTATACACCACCCAGGTCAGGGATATAAGGTTAGGGTGTAGGGTTTAGGGTCTAATGTTTAGGATTTGGGGTGTAGGATTTAGGGTTTAAGGATATCATCCTAATAATGAGGAATCAAATGGAAAAGGAAATGGAAATTCAAATGGAAGCTACTGTATAATGGGCTTTACAGGGAGTGTATGGTATTCTCCCTAACTAGGGGGACCTCAATCTAGACCCGCTAACACCATTATCCTTATTATTGGGACCCTCAAATAAGTACCCCTAATTTGGGGAAACCCCATATGTTAGTGTCGTAAAAGATGCTCTGTAGTTTGAACGTTGTAGGGTCTGTGTTCGGGGGTTTAGCCTTTTTTGATCAGATCAACTGTTTCGACTCCTGATTCGGGGTCTTGCGGGAAAGTGTAGATGGGAAGGGGGATTGCAGAGTTTCGCAACTGGAGATTAGGGTTGGGGCTAAGTGTCAGGAAATCTACCATTCCTGTGAAATTATTGAGGCCTTGAGCTGTCTATACATCCATGGGAAATACAGTCGTCACTTGTCTGCAGAGCTTCCAGTTTTCTTGTTGTGCATCTGACTGTCTGCGCTTGTCATGGAAAGGGCTACTGCGGAAGAGGGCTTCGATTAAACGCGCAACTGGACAAGGACAGAGTTGTGTAGGCACATGGTAGGCATGAGACACTTCATGGGTATGCGGTACAGGATATCCCTCAAAGGGACCCCAAACAATACTCCTGAACTATAAGCAAGAAAACCATGTTGGAAGGGATGTTCTCACCACAGCGATGCTGCGGTATTCGTGGCCACGCCACCACTACCAACATCGCCGCCGCCACCACCACCGCCGCCGCAGCAGCAGTCTCAGTTATCGTAGCGCTAGTGGGAGTCGATGCAGCGTTCTTGCAAAAATTCGCAGGAGCCGGACGACTGAAGCATTCTCTATCAAAGTGTTCACCTTGTCACCTCTGCTTTCAGCTCCAAGTGGCGATGTTGCTATCCTGATCGCTTTATATGTGGAAGCTTCTCAAGACAAAACCACTCTATGCTCAGGGGGCCCCTCTTACTTTCTCATGCTCCTCACGTATGCTTACGGTCCCTATATATATTTGCCTCTTTCCATATTATCACCTGTCGAAAAGTGAGGGTAGACATAGGAATCCGCAAGGTGTAGTTGGATATGTGCTTTGATTTATTAATATGTTCCCCCATACATATGTTCCCCCATACGCCCCCAAATGTGCCCATTCTGGTTAGCCCTTATGATCATAACGCATGATTGTTTTCACCCATGCTAGAGAGAACGCTTGTAAAGATGCACTTAAGGTACCTTCTACGTACTTCTACCAACAGTTTTGCACAGGTTATTGCCATCGTATCTTTCACAGTCGCCGAGGTCAAACCCAGGTGACCGTTCGGTAATGTTGGAAGTAGTTAACGTGCCCTTCAGCAAGTCACAAGGCTGTTGTGTCTGTTGGAAACGCTAAGATGACCGAGCACACAAGCCATCCCGCATTGAAGGGTTCTTCGCTTGACCCACATAACTAGTCGGATATCGATTGAATTTACCTGCGTACGGCTGATTTCATGGAGAACAAACGAGCCCTCGGAAAGCTGTTGCTTGTCCAGTGATAACAACTCGCACTGGAAGGTCATAGAGAGGGATTTCAGACCAATTCTCAAGAAAACATATGTGTGGTTGTCAAAACTATGGTCCCTTTTAGGATCCATATTACAATACGGCACCTAACATTTAGGGTACACAAAAAGGGATCATAATTTTGACAACCACCCATATATTCCTCCAGGAGGCCATTCAAGCACGTTGCCCTTAATTTTCGAACTCCCAAAGCCCCTTTCGCATGTGGCAATAGTAGACACTCAGACCCGGCTGGATCTATATACTACATAATACTATATACTATATTGTACCATGCTATACTATACTAACTTTACTATACTATACCATAACCAAAAAGGCCATTGCAAGAGTTTCACGATCTCACCCACTCTGGGCATGTGCCAGAATCAGAGCTCCTGCAGAATCCATGATCGGCTTGCAACCAACCGACAGATTCATGTTGAGATCCTTTCTCATGAGTGTTGGGAGAATGACGACCTTGATTCCAACATTAAGGCTGACAATCTCCATGTCATGTGTAGTCTCCGTTCGATCAGTGCAATGCTTGTAAAACTGCTTAATTAGCCTTCTCTAAGGGTACCAATGATCATATACTTACCCAAAACCTGTACCAAAGTTATTATTACCCCATACCCAAGTACCTAATTATTGGGTACTTGGACCCTCTGGGCTTAACACTTCTGAGAAGTGGCAGTGAGGCCATTCCTGCCCAGGGGAGTAGTATGAGGTATATAGGGGGATACTAGGAGTTTAGGCAATGGCTCATTTGGATTTCATGGAACGTTCTTGATAGTGCTCTAGATGCTGGCGCAGACCCTTCTCTTGCCAGCGGAACCTTCCAAGAAGCGCACTCGGCAGGCGAGAAACCATGTGCTTGCAAGCTCACATTTTCCAGTGTGGCTTTGTTCATGTTTCTTCTTTTTGGCCAATTTTGGATGGGAAAACGAGTGTCCTATTGCTTTGTTGAGCTTTACTGTACTGACGGCTTTGGAGTGTCAGTGCCAAGGGCGTTGATTGCCGAATGATGTGTCTTGGAACCGTTCGAGTTTTATGGGTGTACATGTTATACAGGATAAATGGTCCCGTTGTATTTCCCTACCTCCAAAAATGAATAATTTTGGTGGACCCCCGCCTTGTAATAGTCTAGGGGATAACAAGGCTAATAAGGACTATAGTAGGGTCCTCTTATATTCATATTGCAAGGGTGCGGGGTCCTCCTGATGAATACCCTCCACGCAATACCATTTTTCAGGGGCGGGGTATTGGCCTCGCTGCATGGGGCTTATTGCTCGAGAGCAGAGATGGAGTTTCCCAAAATTGAGGGGGGTCCCTTATTTTCAGAAGTTGCAATAGGGGGGGATGCCATGTTGACAGGATGCCCAATTGTATTTCCATTTCGCACGCAGTAAACTGCGATTGCATGATTTGCTGGGATCCGAACTGCAGGACCCTTACGTGAGGGAACTCACGCAGTGGCTCTTCTTGAAGAGAAATCGCAGCCCTCTGGCCTAATTCCTTAGTAGTCCCAAGGCGCATATTTTAGACTCTAGGCCCTTCAGACCCTACCTACCTTCTCAAACATCGCAGCTTGCCTAGAGCCTGAACCCCCTAAGCCCTGCGCCCTAAACCAAGACGTCGGCAGCTTGCTGGATCATAGCCAAGAGGCGAGAACTAGTCCTCCCTGCCATTTGCCTATCATGATGATGAACATCGAGTCAATGCTGGCACCTAAGCCTTCTTCTCCAAAGGGTACATGTAGCTATATGGTCGGTTCCAAAATTCGGGCTACCGTTTTGAGAGTCCTTTTACTAACGGATTATAGATTATAGGTTGTTGGGGTCTATAGTCGGGTTTCCTTAGTTAGGCAAATTACCACGTTGTGTAAAATTGAGCTTACAAATGGTTGTATTTGATGCACCTTCTGGCCTATATAGCTGCATGGACCTCTGGGTTTACCAGTACTCAAGCGGGTGTGGGAATTGGTGGTTTGGGGTCTGGTGTTGAGGGTTTGGGGTCTAGGGTTCGGGGCCTCAGGAATATTTGTTCATTTCGCCGCGGCGGCGAATGCATATACTATGCCCCCACGCCTCAGAAAACCCTGAACCCCTAGACGGCAAAACCTGCATCCCGAAACCCTGGACCTGGAACTCAAAGCCCTGAACCCTAAACCTTTAACCCTAAGCCCTAAGCCCTAAACGTGGAACTCCAAACCCTACACCCTAAACCCTAAACCCTAAACCTTGAACTCGAAACCCTAAATCCTAAACCCTAAAATAAAAGCCTAGAATTCCAAACTCTAGATCCTGAGCCCTAAGCCTTGATCTTCAAACCCTAAATCCTAAGCCCTACACCTGCAAGTCCAAACTCTAAATCCTAAGCCCTAAACCTTGAACTCCAAGCCCTAAAGCCTAAACCTTCAACTCCACACTAAACTCTGCATGCCAAACTCCTAACCTCCTGCGCCTCGAAAGCCTTAAACCCTAAAGCTCCAAATCTAAGCGTAAGATCTTCAACCCCCAAACCTTCTACCAGCACTAAACACGTACATGTATACTCCTTGGGACTTAGCTTGGACCCTAGACCCTTAATTGGGATTCCCTGATATTCCTATTATAGGTAATTAAGGGTTAACCCTTAGTAGGGGTCCTAAGTGCCACGTAGTAGATATGTCCCTACGTGAACCCTTGCACCCATAGCTCCTCACTTTGCAAAGGCTGCAGGCGCAGTCTGCGCCTATGTCCAGAGCGCAGGCTCCACCAGCGGTAGAAGGTTTTACTTCCTGGTACCTAGGGGTTTAGGGTTTGGGGTTTAGGGTTTAGGGTTAAGAGGTTTACTGGGGGTGGGTAGGGAATGAGGGAGTATATCACATCATACGATTATATTCTATTTCCTATACTAACCATCCACAAGTAGGAGGGGTAGAGGGATAGAAGAGAAAAGAGTTCAGGGCGGGTACCTTCAGGTCTCTTTACAGGCGTTATAGAGACTCATAGAGTTGAATGTTGGGGTGTAAGGGCATGGAAAATGATCTGAGAACTGGGGCTCATAGGGACGTATAGGGTGTATAGAAGGGAAATAGGGGAGTGGACTCCTACAGCAGTCCTTCAAAATCTCCAATCATGCCGCAATCTCCGTTTGTCCACTCCTTCACCCCATGCTCGTTAAGCACCAGCAAGAGAGCTCCAATCTATACACCTTGCATATCCCTGCACACCCCTTGTTTGTCGTGTCCCATTGGCTTTGATATTTGGTTCCCTAGCAAGTTGCAATTGTTCATGGCTGTCACCAATCTGTCATTACAGTGTAGGTGCCCGAGCTGCTGCTGCATGCCACACATTCAATTGCAGTGGCGCCGCTAAAGAGGGTTTGAGATTTAGGGCATCTCATTGTGCGGTTTCGCGGGGGTTTGTTGGGGTTTAGGGTGTAGGGTAGTGGCAGGATTTGGGCATGTGTCAGTTCAACTCTGCGATGGAAACTACCTTAGGTCTCACTAAAAAAGGGTCCAAGTAGGTTGCATGCCTTCCTACCCGAAAGCGCTACGCCACAAAGCCTAAATAGTAGTACTAGCAGCTAGTACACCCCAAGCTTTACGCCCTGAACTACGTTGGTAACTACTAAGGCAAGGGGCTGCCCATGGCAGATTTTGTGTTGCCGAAACCGGCGGCCCATGGATGATTTTCAGTGCTTCCGGGTTTAGGGCTTAGAGTAGCATAGCCCAGAAGGTCCAATTACCCAAAAACTAAGGTGCCTGGGATTTGGGAAGATTCGTTGTAGTCCAGGTTTTGGGCAAGTTCATGATCATTAGGTATATAGACCCTCAGGTTTTTAACATGTTAGAACTCCGTAAGGGAACACTGTCATGTTTTTCCGAAAGTATCCTGCTAAGGAACAAGTTTTCTTCTGTGGATTGACGGCTGGCAAGTGATCATTCAAGAGTTGAAACCGTCAGGTGATTGCCGGACTGTCAAACTGTTGATTATCGCGAGCCCTGTTTCGGCAAGGTTTTGGAAATTCAGAGGGTTGACCAGCCTGTTAAACAAAAACATAAGCTGAAAAACGGCAGCAGGCGACGAACATAGCATTCGACAATTCAAAATTCAAAACACCGGTTGTGCTTTGAGCGGGCGCGCATTCGTTAGTGGTTGTGCATTGGGTGAACCGCATGGTCTGTGTAGGGAGCGGTTGTGCATTGTGTAGGCAGCGGTTGTGCGTCGTAGGGAGCGGTTGTGCATTGAGTGAACCGCAGGGTCGACAGGAGCAGTTTTGTTTGGGAGTCTGGGTCTCGGAGTCATGAGCCATGGGCCCAAGCGCGTAGCCGTGTAGCCGACTTTGATATGTACATGGTTCTGGAGACAGAGTTCGAGTTGACTGATCGATAATTTTTCAGAATGCAATTATGCGACACATAGTACATAGCACATGGCACAGTACACAACACACAGATTATAAATGACAATAACATGTATATGGAATATGATTACGTCAGCTTGACAGACTGACTACTGAATTTCAAATATTGAGAATTGAGATAGCAGTTGAATCGGGTGAGTTTTTTTCAGCAGAATTATCTAGGTAGATGAACCTGATTGTTTTGCGTAGCAAAGGGACAAGGCTACGGTCACAGTCACATTCACAGCCACAGCTTGAAACCTTGGTGTTTGTGATTTGTACTGTCGAGTCGATACCGGCCCACACGAATCTGCATTTTCTTTGTGCCCTTGAGTCTTTCTTGCAGTCGATGCCCCACGGTGGTTGTGCTTTGAGGTGTGCGCCATATGCGCCCATCCGCAGTGGGTTGAGAGTTGACAGTTGCATGTGAGGTGCGAATCGAAGTGAAGCATTGTCAGTCTCGTCGTCAATCCGTTAGCCTGGGGAACAGCACTAACACCTCGTACAACACGGCGCCCGATACTCAACACGAGCGCAAACATCACTGACAAATATCAAGAGGTTACATGACACGTGTGCTTATGCATGCAGAGTGAGCGGATTCCAACATAAGTGACTTTTTATTTTAGGTTTCGTGTATTTTGTATTTTTGAGCTTGCGATTTTACACTTAAGAGCACATAGGACCCTACTCGTCCTGGAAATAATGCTCGCGATAATCAATATGTCAAGCGCCTGAACCACTAAACCCTAAACCCTAAACCCAGACCGTCAGGTGGTTGCCATACTGTCAAACGCCGAAGAGTCTGGATCTTGGTCTCGAAGCCGGGCTTTTGGGTCAGAGGGGCAGTCATGTATCCCCGCTGCCTACCACCGAAGTAACGGGGGTTTTGTTATTAGGGCCCTTAAAAAGGAACGCATGACTTTGCAAAGCCCGGACCCATAAGGAACATACACATACACATGTTGAGTTTTAGCTCTTTGCATTACCTTGCGTAAGGGTGCGGGTGTATCTACTAACTGAGTCCTTGGGCCATATGTTCTTAGTTGAAGTGTATGATTATTGTGTACATAGAGCCTTGGTGTCAGAATTTCTCGAAATCGTGAGTGCATTTGAGGGCTCAGAGGGAAGACAACAAGTTCTCGGATTGCCAGAAGAGAGCTTCCAAGAATTAGGGATCCATTTTGCCTCCTTTAGCAAAGAGTATAATACTTAGGTCTTTGAGGGGGACTCCCCATTTTTGGAAAACACCCATGTGGCAGCTGCCTGGCTTCCTAGCTTGCTGCCCCGAACTATCAGAGGAGTTCAGTTTCGTGCCCGTTTTGAACTAAACCCTAAGCTTTAAGCTCTAAGCCCCTAAACCCTAAACCCTAATCGAGATTTTGTGGAAAGGAGGCCGAGCCCAAAAAGGGTTTTATGACCGCATTTGGGTTTCCCCAAATTAGGGGTACCTTTAAACGGGGTCACAGGGAATATGTAGAGGTAATTAGGCGTTAGGGATTAGGGTTTAGGGTTTCCCAAAATTAGGGGTACTTTGTTGGGGGTCCCCATAAGAAGGATTATTGTAGTTTGGGTCTGTATTAGGGTCCCCGTATTCGGGGAAAGTACCATTTGTACTTCACTTACCTACTCAGTCCCTGCCTGGGCATCAAAATAGCTACTACCTGGCCGGCTTGAGCATGTAAAGGCTTGTTACCAATGATGGTTTAGGGTCTAGGCTTCAGGGTTTAGGGTTTAGGGTTTAAGGTTTAGAGGAGCATGTAAAGGCTTGTTACCAGTGATGGTCGATTGACCAGAAATTCGATTGTCCTGCAACTTTAGACTTCTCGTGACAGCAAGAATCCCTGAAAGTTTAGGGTTTCAGGTTTGGGGTTAAAGGTTTAGAGGTTAAAGGTTTGGAGCTTAAGGAGAGGGATCCAAGTACATGATAGTTGTATGATTACACATCACCTATACTCTTGCTACTACTCCCCAGCTTCAGGTATTTCATTGTTTGGCCATTGGAGCCTGTGGGGAAGTCAGTGAAGCCTCATCGCTAGCCAAAGAGACACAACAACAGTGAAGAGTCTCGAAATTCAGCAATGCTCTGTCAGTCGAATACCCCTAAGTCAAGGAACAGGTTTTACCTGGACCCTTCAGATCCATGGTATACATCTTAGTTCAGGCGCGTCTCTGGGTACAACATTTTTTGGAGTCGGCACATTCTTGTTGAGTTTGTGCCCCAGAGGGTCTTAGGAAGTACCCTAAGCCCCAAACCCTGAACTCCTAAACCCAAACCATACAGACATTCCTTACCACAGAAACTAGCTTTGTACTATTAAGGTACGTTGGGCCCTTTTGGGCCCTAAACTCGAGGCATCCCCTGTACTCAATGTCCATGTCATCTGCCATTTGAGCTGTAGTCTAAGCTCCTAGCATCCCCCTTTAAAACCCCTGTAGTCCTCCCCTAAACAATCCCTCATATTACCCCTTTTAGGAAGTTTAGACTATAGCTCACTTGTTGTGCTATTTGGTGCTCCACTCCTCAGTTGAGTCCACGCCCGCTGGCCTATCCTAGCGCTTTTAAGGTTCTGTAGAGATAGAAAAGGTTAAAGGGGGCCTAGGGTTTAGGGCTTGGGGTTTACCCTGAGGTTTCAAGCACTCAGTTGTTCCTAGTTATCGGTACTAGTCCAACTCCGTGAAGGGGGTGATATAGGGCTCATATAGGGAGTATTGTAGGGGTTATTAGGGGGCATACTAGGAGTTTAGACTATGGCTCATATTCTATTTACTTAAGGGGGACCATAACCCCAGTATATACCCTATTATCATATAGTTGTTTCCATTTTCGTTTGCATTATCCTTATATAACCCCAACAATACATGAGTACTAGCACAAGCACCTGCAGCCAAGACCTTGAATAGCTGCATCTTTCTTGCTTCCTGTGCAGAGCAAGACAGTCAACACATTTGGTAGTTTCCCAAAATAAGGGGACCCCAAAATATTAGGATCCTTACTACAGGGACCCCCAAAAAGGGTACCCATAATTTTGGGAAACCCCTATTTGATGCTGCCAAGTGGTCGACGGGCTCAGAATGTCCAACATCCTCTCTGGGTACTACCAAGTTGTCGAGTAGGTCCTCCGTGGCCCCATTCTGTTGCTCATGGCTTCCAGGCTCAGATGCTAAATGTCAACGGTCAAGAAGTTTTGTCTAGTTCTGAATACCAAGTCTCGAACAAGCATACCATGCCTCGAACAAATATCTGGCTGATCTTGATTCCTATCGACAGTTATTTCAAGCCAACGCCCGAACTGACTGCAAAGCACCAGTTTTGTCTTTCTCAAAACCAAACCCCAGGCGCCAAACACCAGACTACCACTTCCGAATAATACGTCCTAACGCTGAAAGTTAAATCTGGCACCAAGATCCTCATCCTTCATCTCTAACCCTACATCCCATGAACTCTCATCCCTGGATCCTAGCCCCCGTTCCCTAGACGCCCCTTGGTCTTCAAGCCGCATTTGGGCATTCGTAAAAATTAAAAGAATCTCTCCATAATCCTTAATGAGGGCCCCCGGCAATCCGGTTAACAACCCCTGAATACCCCTGGGCTCCCTACTAGGCGCCCTCATGTAGAAAAACTCCCATTGAAGCACCGCTTAAGGACGGACTACTCTGACAAGTACTGCGATGATATCTACGAGTACAGGCTATGCCTTGGTTGGTGCCCAATGTAGGTCTTATTTATGAACATGGATCCATAGCGTTAAGGAATCTAGGAGCTGAGCAGAAAAGCATGCGTACTGGTTAAGTTTCCGTTCTTCTACTTGCAGTAACCTATGTGTGGCCTGTTTACGTAGGTGCATCACCTGTGTGAGTTGTTGCTAGGTCCCCTGGAGCCCCCTGTAGGCTTAGTATGTTGGGGTTATACTAGAGGTTAGGGTTTAGGGTCATATTGGGGTTGTATTGAGGCTATATTAGGGTTTTACTGGGGTTATATTAGGGTTATATTGGGACTATAATGTAAAGCAAGGCTTCAGCAGATCCCTCAAATCCTGACACCTGTTCAGAAGGACAAGTCACGGGTCGGGAGAGCCCATGTCTCCTATTCTGAAAAACGCCTAGAATTTTATGCCTACGTCCTGTGGCGACTGGCGACTCATGCCAGCCCTCATTGCACGGTTCAGGGTTTAGGGTTTAGCGGTTTGGCGTACCTAAACCCTAAATCCTGAACTTTATCTCAGCAATTCATCACTGGAATCCTCCTCATGAAACCCTAATGCAATGCTACTGGCCCTGAAGGTCCATGGGGCTGAATAACTACTTTTAAGTGGGCTTATATGTTTGCTCATATTTGGGGTAACCAGTAGAAAGGCCAGTTTCATGGGTATCATAGCCCATCCAAGTAGTTACAAAGCTCCATGACTCTCCATGCAAAGCCTGAACTGCCAATTGCCCCTGACCATTTGTGATGATTTTCCAAGACTTATACTGGAGCTACTGCTTGAGTAGCTCTCCTACCAATTTGTTGCAGTATTTTGAAGCCCCTTATTTCCGGAAACCCACCCGCACTCAAGTAAACAAGGAACAAGAAAAAGGGCTTCTTGCGAATTAGTCGCTTGAGGCTCTGCCCCGATGGTGTCTCATGTTTGTCCAGCGACCCTTGAGAAGAACATGCCCAGAAGTCAGATAATTGGCAATATTATGGTTCCAGATTCCTTAGATGATTCGGGTATACTTACCTCTGGCTAGCTAGGAATGAAGGACTGGATGCTTATAGTAGTCCCCGTATGAGCCAGTATAGAAATTTCCATGTTCTTGTCCATTTCTTCTTTCCCAGCTAACCAAAGGTAAGTGTAGGGTAGACCCTAAACCCTAGATCATATAGATTTCAAGATGGTGTTGATTTTCATTTAGGCCCCCGCAGCAACAGCGTCCCACTTGCAGAGATTCCTGAACCTCAGCTCTGCACCTATGGCTATGAGAAACACTGTGGCCTACACAGTTCCTTATACTAACTATAAAGGACTGGGTAGGTTTATCATATGCGCGATACTAGTATTTTAAGATATTCCTCTTGAGCCACACCCAGTTGAATACCAATTATAAAGCCCAGAATATTAGCCCTACTATGGACTGTTACTGGGTGGGGACAGTACCCAAGGTAACACCAAACCCTAAATCCTGAATCCTAATCTTCGCCTTATTATGGACTGCTACTGGGTCGGAACAGTACCCAAGGTGACCCTAAACCCTTGCACCCTAAATCCAAGCCCTAAACCGTAATCTTAGCCTTTAAAGGGATTCCCGCTGGGTGGGGACAGTACCCAAGGCAACTGTAAACCCTTGAACCCTCAACCCAAAACCCTTAAACCCTAGTCATTTGGCCGCCTGTACAAGACCCTAATCTCAGCCTCATTATCATGGACTGTTACTGGGTGGGGACAGTACCCAAGGTAACCCTAAACCCTTGAACCCGTAAACCCTAAACTCTGGGACCCAAGGTCTAGACCTTTTCAACCCAAGCGCGAGGCGAGTCACCGTCCCCCGGCATATTCTGACAAACCTTCCCGGGGTCTCCGAAGGACGAACTATGGAGGCCATGTGGGGACTTCGTTAGCGGATTTAGGCGTTTCGTTGGACCATACTAACTATAGTAATGGTCCCTAGAGCGTGTTCCTGTTACAGTACGGGTCCCTACTCGCATGTAATGTTTTTTGTTTTTAGCAACGGCAATTTGATTTGGGTCTATTGCCGCATGTCGGTCTTGAACGGGCCACAGCTCCTTAACCCTGAACGTTAAGACAGGTTGGGTTTAATTAAGGGCTCTGTTTGGGTTATGATGTGATGGTAGGCATGTACTGCCAACTTGGAGATTCGGGGATGTGGCAAATAGCCGCAAAAGCGCTGAGGATTTTGGGGACATTATAACGATTAGTTATGGGGGGTGATGACCGATAAGCATACTTGCCAAGTCCCTCTGAACTATCCCCAAACCTTTTAAGCCCTAAACCCTTAATCCTTAAAACCCTGCACCCTAAACCATTTAAACCTTAAACCATAGACCCCTTCACGTCCGGCTTCGGATTGCCTAGGACTTGGCTTTCAGAGAGCCGAGACTAGGATTGCAGAGTGGCATGGGATTATATGAGCTATAAACCAATAAACGCTATGAGGTTCTATAGAGGATTACGTAGGGAACTACTATAGGGGGTAGTAAGGGGGAAACTAGGAGTTTAGACTATAGCCCATATAAAGGGCATAATGGACAAGAAACTTGAAACCACCATAGTCTATTGGGGATGATACAGGGATGAGGGTTTAGGGTTTAGCCTGTTTCCCGATTCCCCCTTAGATATCCTTCGCACAGGTCTATGGTTTAGCATTTGCACTTTGCTGTCGCGCAATGTGGGCGTTTAAGCCTTTCCCCATATTGCAACACGTCCACCGTACTCCCACTCCTTCCCTAAACTGTTTAGTACCTGTTTCTGCTCAAGTGAAGCATGGGCAGGGGGTGATCCCAGCTACGAGAACACCCCCTGAATGAGCAAGATAGAAAGCGCAATTAACTTTCCCTTGGCATAACTAGCATGATATTGAGAACTGTTTTAACAGTAGGAAAAGAGTAGTATCAAGTATGAATAGTGGAGGTTCGATAATGATAATAACAATGCTAGTCCCAAAGGTTCCATGTAGCTTTAGAGTATTCACTAGTCCAAAAGGGGGTTCCCAGAGCACTACTTGAGGGCCCAAGTAAGTACCATATAGCTACATGCACCCTTTGGGAATAGCAACTTCTCTTCAGGTGATCTTGGGACCTGTCAGTTCATGTCAATCAAGGCTGAAGGTCCAAGGACCAAATACTTGGGTCCGTTTAAAGGGGTATATAAAGTTTTATTGGTAGGTATATGATTTTCGGGTACTTGGGACGCTTGACGACTTAAGCAAGGGGGAGGCTTAATCATGTGCAAGAAGCGGGTGCGGTTCTCAAATCTTACAGCACTTCATAAACAGTACCAGTTGGCTTCTAAAACTTGACGCTAGAGCTCCCATCACAACACACCCAAAGGAACAATCTACATTCTTCAGGCAGGGCTGCGACTACCAACTTGCTGTCAATACTGAGGTTTACTTGTCAGTTTGGCATCTTTGGTATTTGACGATCAGGCTTGCTTGGTTTCATAACTGAACGAAACCGGCCTAACAGATCGAAACCTTTCATGGCCTTTCTGTTACTGTACTTAGCATTGTGCCTAGGACAATGTAACCAGACCTCCGGCATCTCCATAAGAGCTACACTTTTCGGTGCGGATGAGAAGTGTAGGTGCACAAACCTGGCCAAGAGGCTGAAAGCGAAGAGTTCTACTATAATGAAGGTTATTCCAATCCCCATTGTCGTACTTTCCATTTTCTTTTCCATTATCTCAATATAACCCCATTATATAGAGGTGTACAGCAGAAAAGTCAGGAATGGGAGTGGCGCCAGTGTGGCATCACCATGTTGCCGGCTCAGCATTGTGGAATCGAAAGGGGGGATGTCTCAGTGGCTCCCACAGGGCCCAAGTACGCAATAATTAGGTACTCGGGTTTTGGGTAATAGTAATTACAGTATAGGTTTGGGGTAAGTGTATGATTACAGTATTAGGTACTTGGACCCTTAGGGGTTTTTCTATACTGGGCATGCTTTGTTAATACAAAGGCGAAATGGCAATGGATTTTTAGGCGGCTGCGGTGTTGACGGTTTGGCATATCAGCAGCGATCAGATTACTCATCCAAACTAGTAGGATGCAATCAGAGCCCTCTTTCTTTTGTAGCCCACAAAGGTCGCGTGGCTGGGAGCACTACGATCACCATTTGCCGGAGGCTCTTCGACTTGCCTGGACTTGTCTCACACTTGCGGGCCTGATGGCAGGAGTTTGGATTTGGGGCGTGTGAATCGGGAAGTTTCAACTTTCCTGCAGAATCTGAGCGGGGTCCCATGAGCTTGATGTAACAGCTACTTACCGCCGGACCGGGCAGCTTGGCCATGATCAATTTTAGGTAGCTTGGGTTGCCTTTTTGTCGCCTGTTTTGGATGAAGCCAAGCCAAGTCAATCAACAGTAAAAGCAACATGTACATATTTGTCAAGAAACTTGGCTTCCACGAGAGGGAGGGCTTCAGCCAAGCTACTATGCCTCGACCAAAGAAGGCAGCAATGAAGCAACAATTCTGAAATATTCCTTTACGACCTGAAGCTCCAACAAGAAGGGGCTAACTGAACTTGAATCCACCAGATGCATCGAAGATTAAGGGGCCCGAAAAGGCCTAACCCAGCACCTGCACATGCGTCACGAAGCAGAAATCTCACCCTGTCAGAAAAACAAGCACATGACCGAAAGCATGGACCTGCTTCCAGGCGAACGTGCTGCTGTTCCGTCGAGTGCTGGGTACTTGTCCAAGAACTGGAGCGCCCATGCCTCGATCAAGTATCAAGTTGAGCCTTTAGGCCCCCCTAAGTAGATAGAATATGGCTGTGGGTAAGTTATAATAAGATCCCCATATACCCGATATTCCATCTACTGAAGGGGGACTATACATTCCCAAAGGGTCCATGTATCTATATAGAACGTATTTGAGCTTATTGGAAGCCCTTCGGGCCCTTAGTATATACCAAAAAGCTATGTGGACCTTTTGGGATTCAGAGCTTGCCTAAAGTAACCATACGCCCCTTACATGAACAGGGCTTTGTACCCAATGCTTTTTTGTTTAACCCAAGTATTAAACCGTTGCCAGGCATCAATCAACCTAGGTAGGGTTTAGCGAAGGGGTTATGAGAAGATTGCAGTGGCAATGGACGGCGCTTATCAGTTCATTTGCGAGCAGTCACCCCAAGGGTCCAAGTACCTAATAATCATATACTAATACTTACCCCAAACCTATACTATAATAACCCTTACCCAACACCCAAGTACCTAATTATGGGGTACTGGGACCCTCTGGGTTATACAGAGCCCAATGGACAATTCAGAGGGATTGCATCTGGCAATGCCGCTCCCTAAGGGTCCAAGCACTTAAATGATCACATACGTACCCAAAACCTGTACCATAATTAAGTACTGTAACCCAAATCCAAGTACCTGATTATTGGGTACATGGACCCTTTAGGGGCTGTGTTTTATTGCAGGCTCCGCGTCCGAGTGATTCTATAATGTTGGACTGCATGATAGGAGGTTTTGGGAACACAAGTGACAAGGAGCCCCCGACCAACAATAGCGACCACATGGATAGCGCATTGTTTACAACAGGGTCCTTGTATCTATCTGAATATACAGCCCTACTATGTGGCGGAGGAATCATGGACCACAAACAAAGCCGGAGCACCAGGGTTGATTGTAGACTTGGTCTGAAAGAGCTTTCAAATTGGCAAGTGTGTCATTGTGAATAAGTGGTGGAAGCGGACCCTGACTACAGGCCTACACCTTCCCCTTCGTTGAGTTAATTGATGTAGACCCATGACTAATAAACCCCCTTTCCGTAATAGGGATTGTAATAGGGATCTTAATATTAAGGCCCATAAAATGAGTGGGTTTATTAACAATGGTTTAAATCATTGGGCTTACGGAATACACATGTCCTCATGAGTATACAGTTTTGTTGTTATCTGAGAGAATGGTGGAGCAATCCTTCCTTTACTCAAACACCTTCTCCCCGCCTCAATATCATCCGTGCCCTATCAGAGCCCATATACATACAGAGGGCAGATTTCATATTAAGGTGTGGGGAAGTCACGAAACCCTAAACGCTAGATCCCAGACCCTAAGCCCTAAACCCCACTCCTGAATCACTATCCCTCGATGCTTTTCTGGCACAAACTCACAGAATTCTTCTCTGGGAGAGTACAGGGACCATGTAAAGTAGGCTTTTGAAATGGGCTTCGGTGAGTGTATGCAGTGCTCCTCACGGATTCGTTTGAGTATTTAAATTTGGGGGCCTCATTTGGGTGGGGCAGTATGGGTCACGTGAATTGACAGGGTGACCGCCCCAGGGTCCAATTCAGCATTCTGCAGACGTACTTGCTCACGCTTCTCTTGAATCATGAGGTCCCTATAGCCATATAATTCAACACACATCCCTATAACCCCTACGCACCCCCAGTTTCCATTGCACTGTTCATGCTCTTTTCCATTCAATTCTCCATTTCCACTGCGCTTTCATATTTCCCCCAAACCCTACACTTCTTTATGCGGCATGGATCCCTGTCGTAGCCTCTCCACAATCCCCAATACTGTAGTATTTGCCGTTTTTTTTTTCCGTTCCTTTATTCACTGGCAGCAAAAGTCCCAAAACCCCAAACCCTGAAACCATAAAACCCTGAAACCC
>CAJNIZ010002891.1:19910-37947 GCA_905231905.1 Symbiodinium pilosum | reverse complement strand
AACACGAACAAGCTTACTGGCCCTCGCAGTATTTCGTGAAAGTCGTAAGCTGCAGAAGTGCGCGATACACTGTCAGGGTCAGCGAAAGCAGGCTCCCTGACGAAAGCAAATTTCTGCATTCTGCCGAAACGCAGAAGTNNGCGCACTTCCAAGCCCTCGAAAATGCGTGAAATACTGCGAGGGCCAGTAAATTTGGGCTCTGGCGAGGACGCTGATTTTGCGCGTTTACATGGCGACGGGGCCTATAACAAGGAAACCCTAGTAACTTACTACATACCCATATTATATATGGTAACTTGACTTGAGTTATTTAACGGCAACCCAGAAAACAGGGCCCATAATCAGGCCATGAGCTTCAAGAATCGCGCAGATGTCTATGGAATAATGTTTTAGCCGCTGTCCGTATGTAGGTATTCACGCTAGGTACCTACTACCTTGAGAAGTAGAGCGCGTTAAGATTCAGCAGGATTGTTAGCGCCAACAGTATCGTATCATATCATATAGTAGCTTCCACTTTCTCTTTTCTATTATCCCTGTATAACCCCAATATACGAATCCCTCTATGTAACCTCTATATTCCCCAATATGTCCAGTAATCTAATGAGAGCATAGCTGTCCCATTATCCCGCGACAAGCCTGGCGGTTGAAGGTTCAGGGCTCAGGGTAAGTACTGTAATATACCATAATCCATTATGATAATATACTATAACATACTGTAAACTGCTATAATATCTTATAGCATGAGAATCTCGAAGGGGCTCGGTAAGTAAGTACGCTTCAGGGTTTAGGGCGGTGTCGGGATTAAGACCTGACGGTATATAGTTTGGGCTCGGTCGAATTGCGATGCCAAGCATCTAAATGCAGGGTCTGACGCCCACCCGCCTCAAAGACGCCGAACAAATTGTCTCCTTACATGCTCGGTGGGTCCTGGTTTGAAGGATAAGGTACGTTCAAGGGGTTATAGGCAGAGCATTGAAGCTTCCAAAGGCCTACCCATATCTTAGTCTGATAAGATTCTTTTCGCCCGATAGTATAAACCTTCAACCCAGATACTTGCACGAGGTGGTCCCAGTAAGTGGCCTTCTGCATATCCTTGATAACCCCAACAATCCCCCCCTTAGATATTCCATAGAACCCCGTTAAGGAGTGTAGACTACAGCAACCCTAAACCCTAAACTCTTAAACCCTAAGCCCTAAACCCCTAAACCCCTAAACCCAAACCCAAATCAGCCCACACAGTTGCTGAGCTCAAAATCCCTCAAGGCTAGGATGGTCTTTGGCCGCCACTGTTTCATTTCAATAAGCGTAATCCCCAAATGAGCCATAATCTAAGCTCCGTAAAGGGGGGAGGTATAAGGGATAGTAAAGGGACTACTATAGGGGATATTCAGGGGTATACCCAGAGTTTTGACTAGCTCAAATAAGGGCTTTCCAAAAATTAGGGGCCCCTATTTGGGGAGTCTCAATAGTATGGGCTCTATGACTGAGAATAGAAGGGTGTAGATTGGGGCTCCCTTGTTCCAGAAACCACCAAATAAGAGTCAGAGTGTATTCCCCTGATCATTTCGCTTGTTTCCTACTGTTACAAAATGTAATTCAAGAGAGGAGGGCCGGCTGACGGAAGCGGCGCGCTACAACATCTGCCCCATCACCTATGTTGTGCCACAGGACTGCACATGCCGAGGTATTCAGGATTAACTAAGCGAGGGTCCTGCAAAGAATGGTGCCAACAACTTGCAGTGAGCTACACGCCATGGCGAGTAATCCTTCATTTCGCAGAAGGGTGGCGCAGACTACCAAGCAGGCGATGGTTCTCAAAGGACCCTAGTACGCATGAAGCACAAAGCTGGGTTTCTGTGGTAATTAGGACGAACCTCAGTTATTGCCCGGGCAAGTATTGCTTAGGGGAGAGTTTTACCAAATAATGTGGACTTCACACTCGGGACTAGCCCCACATTAAAAAAAAACCTCGCCTTTCAGGGCAACGATTTTCATTCGAGTTTTAATTGTCTCGAAATAGGTGTTCAATCCGTTCCTTGCCCAACTAGGGGCAAGGACAAGTCAGTAAAGTTTGCATGCAATGCTGGGTCACTGTTGAATGTCTTGTTACTTCCCCACATCCAGAACCAGTAAGACCCCAAAGAAGGGAGCAGTATGGCTTGTGCAACTGCTGCGCAGGAGTACAATATGTTTGTGGAGGAGTTCAAGAAGTGGAAGCTTGCCTGAGCTGCTGAGTAACCGACATTCAGCACAGTCAGCTCCCCCTTCGTTTTCCCAGAGCAGCTTGCACATAGCTTTAAACAAATCTATATCTTATTCTACATACTGCACTACCTTACGTAAGCTATAAATATAGAAAGATCAGAGAAATCCACGAGACCCAGTCCAGGAGAGGGAGTGTTGACAGACTTGTGTGTGTTCCATGGCTACTAGGTATTCTCAGCAGATACCTGAGCTCCGGAAGACCACGGCTTGAAAGTGGGGAACAAGGTAACAGGCAGATCAAGCACTTGGAGGAAGGGCTTGCCCCTGGCACTGCGATTAGTCTCGCCGAACAGCAAGTGTGTAAAGCATGTGCAGTACAGCAGAAACCCTAAACCCTAAACCCTAAACCAAACCATCAACACCTTACCCTTGGATTACAAACAGAGCGCTTAGCCTACTGCTCGTATGTAGGGAATGGAGGCATGGACCCCTACACGATACCCCAATATGCTCCTTAGGGTTTAGCGTTTAGTGCCGATGTTCTTTTCCATGCCCTCATCCCCTGCTACTGATATCAACTAGCAAGTAAGGACGGGGGCGACGTGGATTATGAAGCCAATTGGCCGATCCCAGGGTTCCGGCATCTTCCTCGTCAACAAGCTGCTTGGATTTAGGGTTCAGGCTTAAGGATTTAGGGTTCATTATATTTGTAATCCCTATATAACCACGATTTCCATGGCATTTTCCATTTTCTTCACCATTGGTTCTCCATGATTGGGAAATTCCATAAACCCTAGAACCCTCCCACAGTTCAGGATTTGCGGTCCAGAGGTGGACGCCTTGCCCCAGAACTCCCAATAGGACAGGTGCATATGGTACCTTCCCACAATAGGGGACCCCCAATGTAGTCCCAAAATACTATGATCCTTATTATTGGTGCCCCAAAAAGGTACACCTAATTTTGGGAAACCCCCAAATCACTGACAGACCCTAGGGCCCAGAGCAAGCATTTTGTACATACAATGAGTATATACATTGTATGTATATATACATTTAGGAGATCCCTAAACCTTAGACCCTATATAACCCATATACACCCCTACATTATATACCCCTGATTTGTTGGAGCATCATGTCTAAGGGCTATCTCTTTACATTAGGGGCCCCTAAACCCTAAACCCTAAACCAACCCCTAAACCCCTAAACCCTAAACCTGGGGCTATAGGTTCCATAACAAGTCCTTGCGAAGGCAAGGTCCCCCTCTGAAGGCTTCCCTAGGGCATTTCCCACAGAAAGGTTTAGGGTTTAGGTTTAGGGTTCAGGGTTTAGGGTTTGGGTTTAGGGTTTAGGGTTGATACACCAAATCCTACAAGATACCAGCATACTACTGTGCAAAGAATTGCCAAGGTGTAGGGCATGGTCCTGCAGACCAGCTTACATATAAAGCATATCTTTTTATCAGGGTTCGCTAGGCACTGGAGGTGCAGGGTTTTGGTGTTCCAAGTTGTCATTTGTTTGTGCCTCAGGGTTGTACTAATAGTAATAATATTCTCGAGAGTAAGAGTAACTGTAGCAATCATCGTCAGAAAACATGCGACCAAGGGCGTTGGCATTTCAAGGTTGGAGGTCCAGGGATGAGGAAGCTCCTTGTTTGTCATGTCCTGGCTGCAACCTGCAAAGAACCTAAGGCAGTCCGTGCACCCTAGGAACCATGAATCCTACTGTGGACGGGGCACATCTTGCGCCCCTCAATCTTGCAAGCATTTTGGAGATCCTAAGTGGTGCAAGGGTTTCCTCCATCCACCGTAAACCCTCGACCCTGATCTAGACTTGGTCTCCAGTCCTGACCTAGATCCCTTCCAATCAGAGTGGCTTCTGTTCGTTGGATCCATGCCTACTCCCCATCTGCTTTGGGAAACCGCGAATTGTATGCGAGGCTCAGGTGTTCTGGCACGACTCAAAACAAGCGCCATTGTCTCCACACTTGAATGCTGCAGTCTTCTTTTGGGGTGTGGAAAGTTTCTTTAGAGTTTGATGGTTATAAAGCATACCTACAGGATTGGACCCCAGCTAGAACCCCAAATGCTTGTAGCAACAGTCTTTAGGCCCATGAAATGGGATGACAAACCATTGTAACGGTTATTTGGGAGGTGCAGGTAAAGCTTATCTGTGGATATCATCGACCTTTAGCCCCTAGACTTACAGAAGCTGGACAACTAAGGCTGGCACAGACGCAGCAATGGAAGCCCAAACAGGCCCCGGTGCGAGAGATGGGAGTTTCCATGAATGGGGCGGCGGCAAAACGCAAAGCGATTATAATCCTTCTTCTAGCAGCTCCAAACGGGACCCCTTAACTCTTGTAAGCTCTAAGATAGGGATGTAAGGTTGATGTGAGGCGGCATGTGACCTAGGTAGCATGTGAGTAAGATGCGGGTCACGGATTGAACCGTAGGGTAACCCTAAACCTTGAACCTTTACACCCAGCAATGTAGTGCTCCAAGTAACTAGAAGAGTGGAACATGGAATGGGTCATAATGGACAGTGAGACGAACACTTGGTTCATCTAGCAGTGTACGGAGATTGCATGTCTGACCATGGAGAAAGGCCGTCTCATGAGTTTGGCTGGACCTGTCCGACGTTGCAACCATGTAGCCTACGCTTGCGGCTATGCCTCAAAGTATTTTGGGTAGTTTGCATGCGCACTGCGCGACAGAACATGGACAAAGTCGAAGCACGCCCAACTATGAACCCAAACATCTCGTGCGTGTCAATGTTCCCGTGCTCTATTCCAATGGCATCGCACAATGTTGCCGGAGTGAGTGTCGCATTTGGGCTGATAGAAATCCCGAGGCAGGGTCAGTCTCGTGGAGCTGCTACACACTACCAAGTACATATAGCTTATCCTTGGGTGTTGCCCCCACTCTGTAACAGTTAGATAATATCGATAATATAGTTAGATATATATATATACACTTTAATATGACCCCTAACATGGAAATGGGGGCAGTACCCCTAAACCCTAGACCCTGAACCCTAAGCCCAAATAGCTTAACCTGCTTTGACATGCTCAGTCAGGATTGGAGTCCTGTGCAGCAGCAGAAAGGTACAGAGGCCTCCCAGCAGTTTAAGTTTAAGGTTCAGGGCTTAGCGTTTCAGTTTATTCAGGGTCCCCTCCCAGACCCCAGCCTCCAAATAAAAGGGCCTACTGTTGATACTAAAAATCCCGCATGACCTTAGTATTAGTATACTATACCATAATTCCCATTGGGTGCTTAGGGTCATGCAGGATTGTTAGTATCCACCGTAGTTCCTCCCAATGCAGTAATGCGGTCGTTTTAGAGCTTTGGAGGCTTCCACGCTATTGGATCCTTTGGATGATGTGGCTACCACCTGGATTGTATTGGCAGATGTTTACAAGCGTTCTAAAACAGGAGTCCCCCACAAGGTTCATTTTCGGATTTTGTGGGGCTTGGGGCTGAATCTCCCTTACCGCGATTCCCTCAAAGCAGCCCGGCTTCGGCGAATAGTTACAGAGTGCGAAGTGCTGTGCTCCTTTAGTATTGGGGGGGGTGCATGGGTCCAAGGGGTCACCATTCTCGTGCGAGCACCACCCTAAAGTAAACCGGCCAATCTGTAGGAGGACCTCCCACCCTGTGCTCGTGCTACAATAGGAATATCAAAGGACCGCTAATATAGTCCTCATCATCCGTCCACCCAAGCCATTCTGCCTTATCCTAGCAAACATGTAATGGGATGTCTTACACACCTTGCTTGCAGCAACCTATTGGACAGGTGTAGCAAGGGAGGTCATATAGGGATTATACAGGGATGATGGAAAAGAACATGGAAACTACTATTTAGGGTTTAGGGTTCAGGGCTCGTATAGGGATTATCTAGGGCAGACTTAAAGAGGCTATCAAGGGGGATGCTAGGATATAGGGATTATATAGGGGAGTATCTTATGGGTTGTTAAGGGGGGTTTTATGAGTTTGCACTATGGCTCACATGTTTGGCGAACCATCTTTAGAGGGTTGATGTATTCACCCTTTCCAAGTCTGTGCAGTGTTTGGATTCAAGTTGGCACGCAGGCCTCTCTGAGCACGCGCAAGCTACCCCGTCAGGGAAGGTATCTACAGAGAATAAAGGCCGGAGGCTTTTAGACAATGAGGGGTTGTGACGTCGACTGGATTTCGGGTAGCCTTGGGCTGCACATTTAGGTTCCTGTTTGTTGCAAACTGACATACAAAGTCCCTAGCTCATGCTGGCAGGACGAAGAGGCGGGAGGCGTTGCAATTCGGCAGCACTGAGTCCTGAATACTCTGGGCACGCAGCTTGAGACTCACAACATTGAGCCCAAAGAGTTCAGCTGCCTATACGGTAAGGGTCCAAGTGCTCAAATGATAGGGCTTTATAAGGTCTCAAATACCATCTAGATTACGTATACTATTGGGGACCGGCGGCCCCATTAATTGGGCACTCGAACCCTTGTTAGGGATATAGTAGATACTTGGGCCCAAAGGGATTGGGGCAGCTGGACCATGCGAGAAAGTAACAATGTGTAACAGTACTCTCGTATTAGGTTGGTGTTGACCAAAACAAGTTTTAAGAGGTAAACGAGCTGGCATTGGTCCTCGGATGGTAACTGGACCCGTATGCCCAAGGGTACCCAGTTCCTGTAGATTCAAAATAGTAAGCCTAAAGTTAGCTACCTTCGAAAAAGGTATAGGGCAACTTTCCTAAACCCGAAACCCCAACCTTTAGCATGGCCTACAGCTTCGGGTGCCAGGAAAAAGGGATTTCCCAGGCCTCCCAGCCAACAAAAAAAACTTTGGGCCTGAAGTCAATTAATACCCTAAACCCGAAATCCCTAAACCCCTAAACCCTAAGCCCTATCCCTAGGCCCTAAACCCGCTCTATCTAAGGGCCTAGAATTCCAAGTCAGGGTACTAGGTGAGTTTCGGTACATGGTACCTATTTTGGGCTCTTTGGAGGCCCGGAGTCCCCAAAGGCTCGATGTAGCTATATGGTATAGACGGGTTCCAATGTAACTACCCCTAAGGGTCCAACTCCCTAATAATCATATACTTACCCAAAACCTGTACTATAATCACTATTACCAAAACCCTAAGTACCCAATTATTGGGTACATGGACTCTTAGGGTACTTTAGGGCCCAAGTATATACTATATAGCTACATGGAGCCTTCGGGTTCTAGAACCTTCCACGAGCTCTATCCACTCCTCGCATCGTGCTTGCAAAGGTATGCAAACAAGGTCTATTGTTTGCCCTGCCTTCAAAGCGAGGCAACAGAAGGTATACCCATAACATCGGAGCTCTTTATACCTCAAATGAACTGTGGATCCCCAGGAATTTCCAGAGTCAAAGCTGAAATCCTTAGTGTTTCTACCTTTTGTTGTGTCAGCTCGAATCATTTGGTGGTCGTTGTTATTGGGTTGAGGGCCCGACGAGGGCTCCGAATGTTTTGAAAAGCCCATCTCTCCTGGATATGTTCAACAAGTTCTGCAACAAAGCAAGCGATGGTGCCCAAGGAAACCTACGTCGCTCAGCACCTGGCCAGCAAGATAAGTTGCCAAGATGGCACTACCTTGACGGCTGGCCAATGATGTACATCTAGGTGTTCATCAAAATCAGAGTGTCCCATATGCGCCGGACATGATATCGGCGTCACTAATTCGGAAATGGATCCATCCCAAAAAATAGGGGTGCCTAACGCTGTGGCTCCAAGCCTTTATTTCTTCATTGGGCCAAAAAATCGGTGAAATTACGTTGAAGGGGTTGTTTGAATCCTCAGGGTACGGCCACAGCTTCCGGCACACTTTCATAATCTACCAAGTTAGGGCTTCCACGGGTTTAGTCTTTAAGCTTTATGTCTTATTGTGTGGGTATATAAGGGGGAACCCGATTTGTGAAAGCTCTCCTGTTAGCCAACATAATTAAGCCATCAACTTGAAATTATACCTATCTCTTCCTCGCACACATACATTGCAAAATATCCCAGATGCTTCTTGAAGCTGAACGCCTTAATGCCGACTTAGACTTGAGGGCTTGAGTGTCCAAGTCCCCGAGTCTTGGGGATTAGCAAAAGTTTTTCATATCATAGTAGTTGAGACTTATTAACCTGCAGAAGTTGGGTGCTTGGACCCGGAGGGACATGCAAGGAAGTACGTTGAAGCGCCGCTGCTCATCGGGGGGAAGAAGTTCGCAGCTTGTCTGCGTAAAGCCTCCGTACCTGATAAGAAAAGCCAGGGTTTAGGGTTTGAGGGCTTAGGGCTCAGGTTGTGGAATTTCAGCATTTCCCAGGAGGGGGGTCCATGTTTTACATGCATGTGTGTGTGTGTATACATATTATATATATGTATATATGTAAGGATACACACACTTCGAAGCACAAGGATCTTATAGGGGCATCCAAGAAATGATTCCTATAGATCCCATGTCACACGTCAGGTTTCAGGCCTTCGGAGGTAAGAGTTGTTTCGTGCTTAGACTCACTAAAGATATGTGGTACCAAGTATCCTGGAGTTAAGGGTAACCTGCTGGTGGCCTTGCTTTCGGCGCATTGCCACCAGCATCAAATGGTGTCAGTTTGCAGTCACTTCCTGAATGAGAAATTCTAAGGGTCCAAGGACGCAAATAATGAGGTTTCAGGGCACACATACTATACCATGAATGGTATTTGGGCCCTAAAGCCCTCTTATTCGGGCCCTGGGACCCTTAGAAAAATAGTTGCCATCACCATGGTCATAGTGGCAAGGCTTAGATGAGGGACACCCTGAGCCCTGAGCCCTTAACCGGGTGGCTCATTGTGAGCAGTTGTAGCAATGCAGATGCTTCTACTGGTTCTGGAAAAAGCAGTGCTGACAGCAGCAGCGGGCCCCTTTTGTCTGAAAGCAGTAGTGCGGACGGTAAAGCAGTGCTGACAGCAGCAGCGGCACCCTTTGTTTGAAAGCAGTAGTGCAGACGGTAAAGCAGTGCTGACAGCAGCAGCGGGACCCTTTGTTTGAAAGCAATAGTGCGGACGGAGTCATTGAGTCATCACTTGTTTAAAGAAAGGACCGGAAGAGGTAATTATACCACCAGGATCCGTCGTAGAAATGCAATGGTAGTAGCGTGAAGAAAGACCGCTGTGATTTGTCGAAGTTTGAGATCTTGGTCATCGTGCTTGAGGACATGCGGCTTTATGTCTGCGTCACAAGCTACCAGCCGTTGACGGCTGGGTTCTCAGTGCTGCTCCGGCGTTGACAGAACAACAGAATGTCTGGGCCCACAAGAACTACAACACGGCTTCACCACAGTCACGCCACGTTTGTTGCGCTTACCAAGGGTCCTTTTGGAATATTCATGCGTCTCAAAGAAAGCGCAGCGCTCCCCGTAAGGAATATTCGGGCTTTGTTTTGCGAAGCCCCCATCTGAGCTTCATCACTTCCGCCGAACCGGAACTTCTTTGATCAAAGCATGCTAACGCCTTGCATGGTAGAAAGGCCGCCTAAAAAAAGTCTTACCGGAAGTTGTGGACATGCTAGATGGGGGGGTTTCCCATTAACAGGGTTTTCCAACATGTACGCAAACATAGAACCCTAAGGGTCCAAGTACCAAATAATCATATACTTACCCAAAACCTGTACCAAAATTACTATTACCCAAATCCCAGGTACCTAATTATTGGGTACATGGACCCTCTGGGGAATCATCCTTATTCTGAAGTACTCTACTGTGTGGAACCCTGCAGATGATGTCTTTTGTCATGGAGCATTGCTGCCGGTTCCCCAAATTAGAACTTCAGGTGCTTAAAGAGTTACCGAGCATTAAGGCCCCAGGTTCCTTTATATAAATGGAGGTTTCCCTAAGTCAGGGAGTACTTTATTTGGGGTCCCCATAATAAGGATTATAGTTGTTTGGGGTCTATATTGGGGTCCCCTTATTCTGGGAAACTACCAAATATAGATTAGGGTACCTCAAATAGACCTTAAAGGATATGGGTAATCATGTTTTGCCTCTATATTAGTGTATTGTTGTGCATTTTTGTCTAGGGTTCCTCATAGGAGGCGTGACGCTCCTCCTCACTTGCCCTCTGATACGAAAGCTTCACAAAAACAAGCACCGTCACGAACTACATAGGCTATTTATTGTTAGGAGGGGTTGTTACTAGGGGGATAGATGTGGCTCTTCCAAAGTTTTGCAATTTTTGAATAGCCCCTAATTAAGCCCGAAACCCTAAACCTTTCCGCGTCTTGGCGTGAGGAAAATTTTTCCTTTGGTCTTTCAATCACTGGCTTGGACCCCAAATAGTAGCCTTGGTTTTAGGGTTTATAATCATAAGGCTTAGTTTAGGGTTGAGGGTTTAGGGGCATTACGGTATTACGTAACCTACGCCCCAAACGTAACCCTAAGCCCTACATCCCTCTCAGGTGTACATGCACTTAAACCTTAGACGCTAAACCCTAGACCCTAGCCCTTCTCAGATGTACATGCACCTAATCTCTAGACCCTAAGCCCTAAACCCTGATACTTCTCAGGTGTACATGCACCGTGGAGGTTTCTGCCGTTTTTCCATGTGGCTGAGTCAGCCTTGGAAGTTTTTGTGTTTTAGGGTTTAGGGTTTAGGGTTTAGGGTAAGGGGGGCTCTTGAATTTTGAGTTCAAGGGTTGCCTAGTGGTCCAAGTACCAAATCATCGCATACTTACCCAACACCTGTACTACAATTACTAGTACCAGAATCCCAAGGACCCCGTTATTGGGCACATGCAATGTTAGGAGTCAAGGCTTTCTGCTTGGAAGGCGTTGTGGTTGGGATCTTTCCCAAACCTAGGCCCCCCTAAAAGACCCCAAATGATGTCACTACAATGATGAGTGCTTGGAATTTAGGATGTGCAGCTTAGGATTTAGAGTATGGAAATTATGTTTAACGTTTAGATTCAGGTCCAAGGTTGTTCCCTGCAGCTGCCTGGTGTTGGACAAGAGGTTGTGTTGGGAGCAGAGGCCCATAGATGCACTTACATATGCAACTTATAACAATGCCTCACCCCAGTCACGGAAAGCCTGCTTCATGAAAAAGCAGATGTTTTGCCCCTGTCTTGTACTGAACTGTAGGAATTCCGCTAAGACCCGGACACACTCTCCACAAAACCCATCCAGCCGTCGTGGGCCTGCCCCAAAAACTCTGGTGCAGAGCCGCATAAAACTTGGAAAATTCTTGGCACCTGGAAGCCGCAAATGCAAGCGTTTGCAAGCTTCCCCATCCATCAAGTAACTATGAGCCTGCCCCTAAACCCTAAACAACCCTGGGGGTACTTACTACCCCCATAGTCAGATACCTCCCCAACATCTGCGACCACAATCATTCCCTAGGGATCCAAGTATATAGATAATACCTACATTGGGCCCCAAAGTCTGTAAATAATACCTACATTGGGCCATTTGGATCCCTAGGGATTACTACCAAAAACCCAAGTGTTTTCCGTTGCGTGCTTGATCCTTTCACCCTAGACCATGTCTATCAGCATGCATACCTTTAGATCCTTTTACCCCTTTACAGGTAATTGTAAACGTACAAGAGGTCTCGCTACTCCTCAGACAAGAGCAACCTGAACGACTTGGGTTCACACCTGACGAACGTAGCGGCCGGCATCCGGGAGTGAGGGACCTGTTTGTTTGGTTGAGCGGGGCTGCGTATTTGCCGGCGTTTCAGGGTTCAGCGGTAGTGCTTTAGGGCCCTAAACCCTTAAAACGATTGGTTGTTTCGGGTGCGGGCTTGTTTTAAGACCTGGGGCCTGAGCTTGCCTGGGGCTACTCGTGATCTTTAGACGTTATGGGAGTGTGGTTTTTACACTAGCCATCCCATACACAATGTCATGGGGTTCCACCACTACTCCCTCCTCTCCTCTTATTCATTATTCTGAATAACATCATGCCTAGATACCCCAAATTGAGGGGTAAGCTTCGGGGTAGCATACAGCTTCGGGGTAGCCTACCGGGGAACGGGGGGGCCAGTAGGGAACCCCTGATGCTATACCCTAAATCCCAAACCCTAGCGGGAAGCTCTCATGTCATGGCACCGGCCATTAGCAGGAGTTGCAGCAGCAGTCGTAACGTTGTTGATGCTTAAGCCTTTCATGGCTCAGTATACAGGAACATGCACCATAACTTCCAAGGTGTATGGTTTCTAGGGTCATGCTCATGTTTAGTGTCAACCGTGGTAGTCAATAGTCCTGCAAATGGCGGTAAAAGCAGGTAGCAGCAGCAGGAGGAGGAGCATAAGTGCAGATTGCCTTCGCACAGGTTCAGAAGCACAGCGGGAAGGCCGCCTACAAGCGGACGGGAGCCAAGTGGGACGTCAACAACCTGAAGTCGTACCTCCTCACCACGGTGTGGCTCTCAGACGACTCCCCCGAAATGTGCATTTCTAATGCAGGTTTCGGAGAAGTACATGATTGCTGGGGTACTACGACCCTTGTCAAATACTTTAATTTCAGATTGTTTGGCTTCTTCGTGGGAGGGCTGCTGTATTCAACCCTACGCCCCGAATCCAACCAGCAGCAAAGCAACCAGGCAGGGGTGGATGTCGTGAATCAGCTCTTCCACGACATCGAGGGGATTGTTATCCATTCTCTTCTCTCGGTGCAGAAGGCCGGGGTGGAAAGTAATCAGAGTGCATTGTGGGATTATGGGTTGTAATCCTTTCTTTGCCTGATGAGCTGGGAGCAGCATTCCTTCAGAATGAGAAAGGCAGAGCTTTTCTTGTAGTTTGGGCTTCCGTATGAGGCCCATTCCTCACGCTGAACATGTGCTCAGCTTTGCGGACATGGAAGTGTCTGACAAGAGGTACATCCCACAGAGTCCATGCAGCTATATAGTACATATTTGTGTCCCGAACTGTCTATATAGGAACCGCTTTAACCCCAGGTAGATACTATGCCTACATGACCCCGTTAGGCATCAAGGAGTCAGAAAGAAATGTGGACTATACAGGGAACTCTGCGGGTCCTTCTTGAGGTGATGTTGATTACAGTTTTGAATAATATTGGGATAGTGGAAAAGAAAATGGAAGCTACTACATTCTAGGGGTTGTAGAGGGAATTATATGTAGTGATGGCAAGGAAGCTGGAAACCACCGTTATCCATTGCTTATGACGCTTTGGCGTGTTCCCTAACCAAGTAACGGTCTTAGATACGGAAAATACTAGGGTATTCAGGGGCTTGTCAACATTATGGTCCCTTCTTGGGGACCTTACATTTTAGGGGCCATATCATCATGGGAACCCCAAAAAGGGACCATAATTTTCACAACTACAGTTCTTGTAGACTGTCAGCAGGTCCGTAAAACCCTATAGTCCCCCTTAAATAGATAGGATATGACTTTAGGTATATTATAGTAGGAACCCCATATACCCCATATTCTATCTACTAAAGGGGGAGTATAACCCTAAACCCTATATTCTATCTACTTAATTGGGACTATAAAGCCGAGGGAGACCAAGAGATGCTGGGTCTCGGGATTCCATCCCTAAGGGTCCAAGGACCCAAATAATGGGGTCCCTGTAAAGGGGTTATAGGGGTATATATAGGGATATATGGGGAGTATAGAAGAGTCCAAACACCCAAGTAATAGGGTGTTAGGGCCCAGAATGGTATTTGGGCCCTAGAACCCTATTCTTTGTGTCCTTGGACCCTTAGGGCCTTAGGGCATGATGAGGACGCCGGCTCCGCAAGTTCCAACAACACAACTGTAGAAGCTTGAATAGTGTATTATGGTCCCATGTTCCTTCAAGGTCCTAGGTTTCTTGCATAATTGTGGTATAGGGTACCTAAAATAGAGTTAAACATGACGTTGGTAAGTATTCAGGTTTTCACATTACACCCTTTTACTGATTCATGATGGTCTTGTAGGTGCCGGTGCTTAGGAGAGAGCGGATCCTAGGTTATCCCAGTTATCCCCTAGAATGATGCCTTCCTGAAGGGCGTGGCAGAGAAAATGCACTGAATGAACCCTAAACCCTAAACCACGACGACACAGCCTGCAGCTTCATTATCATCTCTGAATGTTGCAGCGTCTAAGTCGTTGTGTGCAGGTGGAATGAGGAAAAACCACCAAATACTCAGACACCTCAGACGTAGGACATGAGAAGAAAGGTAACAACGGCAATCATAATCCCTAAACCCCAAACTCAGCACAAACCCTGCACAGCAGGATGTCTTGCCTTTTGGAGGGTTCCCTATACTGGGGAGTATGGTATGGCAGAGTATCAAAGCTAGACATAACTGTTGAATTTTCCATAGGCCTCCATAAAACCAAATTTTGGTCCTTTAACTACGGTTCCTATGGGAGCGTCCCGGCGGTTCAGGGGCCTGTCTTGGCCTGTCTCTTGTTCTTGTATACGCTAAACCCGCAACTCTAAACCCTTTTTAGGGGTTTGGGGTCTAGGGGTTTAGGGGTTCAGGGTTTAGGGGTTTAGTGTTCAGGGTTTCAGGGTTTGGGGGTTTAGGGCTTGGGGTTTTTAGGGTTTAGGTATTCCCTAACTACTTACCTGTTGGGCTGCTTCATGTACCAGAAGGGACTATATATAGTAAGGGTTATAGTCATAGTATATTGGGTTCTATGTTGGGGTCCCCAAATTTAGGGAAAGTACCATCCATGTCTGTCACGGGTGAGGTTGATGCCCCTTTAGTACTTCTCAATATGGAGTTCACAGAGCCTTAACATACCTTCAATAGTACGTGGCATCCATTACTGCGGGGGGGGAATTGAATCTACTTAAGCTCAGCGTACTTGCTGGGAGGTCATGATCAATGACAAGCACTGCTTCGAGATGCAGCTCGGCATGGCAAGTGTCAGTCACAGCCGCATGAGCTATGGTCTAAACTTCTCAAAGGGTGCTATATAGGAAGTTATTTATATAGGCTTTAGGGTTTAAGGTCTGAACTCCTTAAAGCGGGTTATTTAGGGGATTATGTCGGGCAGTGTTCTAGGGATTCTCAAGGGGGATACTAGTTGTTTAAACTATAGCTCACATGGTCTACTGAAACAATTGGGCTTACCCAGAACCATCAAGGTGTACATCGGGGTCTCTTTGGTAGTTTGGTAGTTCAGTAGTCTAACATATTCCATAATGGGAACCCATGTCCATCAATTATCTGGTCTAGGGTGTAGTGCGGGGTTGACCTTGGTAATCATCAAAACACCCGAAATCAGGAGCCTGTGAGAGGGACCGTGCTCTTGGGGTTAAAACTACTGAAGAATTGTCGCTGTTTCAAGGCCTTTCTTGCGATTGCTTATTGGAGGCCTTGGGGCCTTTGGGGACTTGGAGAAGTACCCTAAGGGTCCAAGTACCTAATAATTATATACTTCCCCAAAACCTTACTAAATTTATTATTACCCAAATCCCAAGTACCTAAATATTGGGTACTTGGACCCTTAGGGGTAGGTTGAGCATGGAGACAGCTCAGATTTTTGTACTCGTATCTTCAAGAAGCAGCGCAGCAGCCGAGCATATAGTTGCTCCGTCTCAGCACTCTAAGTTACTGTTTGCAAGGGAGCCGGAATACAGCAACACTTCTCGATGCGCTTCTCAGAAACCTTCAATCTTGGAGTCCGTTTTTCCTGTTATGTACCCTATAAAGCTTGTACGAACCCAAGTGAGGGTTCATAGCTGGATCAGGGAAACATTAGATGCATATAGGCTTCATGATGTTCAACAACTCTCTACCCTAAACCCTAGACAACAGTCCTCAAGTCATGTTGGGCTCCTCTTCACACTCTACGGGCTAGTAGTCTATTGGGGTCTATATGGGGGTTAGGGTTTGGGGTCCGCCTGTATGTCAGTGGAAGACCCCAGGTTTCGGTTTCATAAAGGGGGCCCGATACAGCGGGCACTCGCGCCTCAACCCCTGAACCCCAGACCCCAAATAAGGACTTTGTAAGGCATCCCAAACGTCTCCCACTATGGCCTGGGGGCCCTTTATACGGGGCCCTGAACCTTATAAACCCTAAACCCCAAACCTTAAACCCCAGACTCTAAACTCTAAAGCCTAAACCGCATACACCCTAAGCCCTAAACCTTAAACCAAGACCCTAAACCTCAAACTGCACGGCTTTCGTAACTAGGTATGGTTATGACATCCTCATCGACTCGGAGTACAAGCCTTGGCTTCTGGAGGCGCGAAGCAAGCGGCAACGGCTCAGGGCTTAGAGCTTAAATTATTCCTTCTTAGTAGGGAATAAGGGAATACACTGGTTCTTGGCAGGGAATAAGGGAATATGCTATATAGGGATTATATTCCCATACTCCTTACTAAGACCCCGTAAGATAAGCCATGAGAGTGCTCTGTAGGGACCTGTAGAATCACCAATGAGGGAGAATCCAAAGCAAAAGAGCATGGAAACTACAATGGAGACTGAGTGTCTGTTTTGCTGTGGCGGTCTAAAGGGATCAGTAATGTAGGGAACTACATAACGACCAATGTTTTTACTCGAGTTTCCGCGTATGATTATGGATTATTGTATAGGAAAGTATTGTAAAGGAAATGTACTTCATTATGATATTGGCAATTACACTTGATTAGAAAAAGCATTGCGCCGCGTGAGCCAAAGCATGGGGAAACGTGTCCAGAGTGGGAATCCAGTTGAGGCCTCAGTGCTTCGAAAAAAAGGTCACTGCTTTGTGGCAAATTTGGGTGCTTCTCAGTTACCATGATGCGCGATCTTTATGGTGATTGCTGTAAGAGGATGGGAATCGGAATGGTTTCATTTTGTGGAGCAGGAGGCGCGCCTACGCACTCAGCAGGTAAGTAGTGGGATGACCAAACAACTGTCAGTTGTCCTTGAGCTATAGTGAGTATATATGAGGGCTAGGTGTCGCAAACGCATGCACCGTCTTCGCTGTCGTCACTGCTGCCATCATCGTGACCAAATACATACCTGCATGGACACTTCGGATGTGGTGTACAGCTTGCGGGTGTGTTCCCAACGGTACGGCTAAAACAAGCTCAATCCCCTAAGCTCATTAGTCCCTGTATACTGGTATTGGTTAACCGCCTTAGTATTAAATGCTTCCCCAATTTTCCCATAAGAGACCTCATATTAAATGTTAGGGACGGCGGGTGCTTTCTATGAGCCCTGAACCCTAAATCTTAACTAATAGGTTAGTTGTCATTTGCTTTCCGTTCCCCTATACACCCCGCTACAACTGTTTTTTGGGGGCTGTTTAATGGTTATTCTGAAGGGTCAATACAGCCAGAGCATTAAGCTCGAGGGCTGATGTGGCAGTTACATTCAGGGTCGTTTAGGGTTCAGGAGTTGGAGGTATAGGCTTTAGGACGTTCCCAGAGGGTCCAAGTACCCAATAATTAGGTACTTGGGTTTGGGGTAATAGTAATTTTGGTACAGGTTTTGGGTAAGTATATAATTATTGGGTACTTGGACCCTTAGGGGTTCACATCCTAGACCTGAGCGCGCAGTAAAATTATCTCCTGCATTGGGATATCGAAGGGTACACGGTAAACCCGAAACCCTAAGCAGTTGCGAGTCTAACCCGCTCGGCAGTTGCATGCTGTTCACCAACGCAGAAGCAACTTCCCCAAGCCTCCTCCATGCCTGGCTATCCCAAAGAGTCCATGTACGTGTATATATATATGCTGGCCCCCCCCCCCAAGATCTACGTTTAGAGTGTTTTTTCGCCTCTCAGAGGAAAATCCTTCCAAAAATGAGAAATCCAGGAATTGAGGATTTCTCTTGAATTTCTAATTAAATTTTAAAAGGAATTCATATTGAGGAAAATCCTTCCAAAAATGAGAAATCCATTAATGAAGGATTTCT
>CAJNIZ010002890.1:10339-24511 GCA_905231905.1 Symbiodinium pilosum | reverse complement strand
TATAGGGTTTAGGGTTTGGGGATACCTCAAAATCACCGGTGGGTACTTGTTCTCGTATAAGGATCATGTAGGGTATATGTAGGGTTCATATGGGGGTATCGTACGGGGCTTCTGCAGTAAAGGGATAGAAATAGGAATTCTAGGTGGATCTCGCCTGAGAGGCTTGTGCTGAGGATCGTATCATATTTGGAAAGAGCAAGGGAGATTTTTGGACGCGGCCAGTTTGGGGTCTCCTTGGCCGATGGCCAAACGAATCATCAATTTTGTGTGGTGATGTTAGCCTGCAGGCCCTAAACCCTGAACCCCTAAACCGTTTGCAAGGAGCAGGCATGAAGTTTCTTTCGCGGCATGATTAGAGAAAATTGGCTGCAACGTGCAAGCTGCAGGCAGGAAGTTTCTGGTAGACGTGCTAGAGGCTCAAAAGGTAGGGTGAAGGAATGCGGGGTATAAGAAATAAGCCCCATTACAGTAGAGGATATACTAGGGATCTTTAAGCCCACCTACCTTCATGCCACCTTTCCCTGATAGAGAGCTTACACGAATGACTTGGGACTTCTCTACAAAAACCGTTCAAGGCATAATATGCCCTAATGAAACTTCAAACCCTGGTTTGTAGGATGGTCCTTTCTACCCTCCGCAAAGCAGTTTGATCAGATTAGGAAGAGCTCGCGCACCATCAAGCTTATCTTTTCAGCCTACAAAACAGGTGGCAGTTTCCATAAACAGCGGGACATCGATAAAGATCCCCAAAAATGTGACTCCTGTTTATGAGGACCCCCCATAAAGGGATTCCTTATTTTGGGAAACCGGAAGCCTTAAACCCTAATCCCTATACCCTATATGTCCCTATAGAACCCCCATATCCCTCTGTAAAGGTATCCCTCATTTTGGGAAACCCCTAGGTGCAGCAAAACCGGCAAAGAAGAAACTTCCTGGTCGGCATTTGGGACCCTCTTACACAGCTATGTGGGATGCTTATAAAGCCAAATGCGCACATATAATATATATGTATATAATCCCGTATAACCCTATACATCCCTATGAAGCCTAGCCAAAACTCCGAATTCATTTCTCGATTTTGCTCTTGCAGATTTTCGTACTCTGGGGGACACAAGAAGAAGTCCAAAGGAAGTAAGAGCAACAGTACTTAGAGCTTTGGTAATTGTATCTCTAATAGTCAAGTGTTCTACGGTGACAGCTGGGCTCAGATGCGCTACTGTCCATATTAGAGTTACAAAGGGACCATTAGCAGTGGATATAGGGGTCTCTTCTGTAGCTTGGCAAAGTCCCTAATATACTCCATAGTAGGAACCCATGTCCAATGATTATATGAGTTATATGCAAAACATTGACTGTAGCTCAGATGACGCCCGTGACCAACTTCCTGTTGCCGGGTGCCTCTCCGAGGCGAAGCCCAGGCCGCAACCGTAAGTGCATTTAAGTGTACAGGGGGATTCAAGGGGGATATTCTGCGGAGACTCTATTTGGGGATTGAAGGGAGATTTTGCAGGTGTTTCTAGCCTCCCTAAACCCTTATTCTACAGAGACTCCATTTGGGGATTGGATGGAGATCTGGGGTTCCTAAAAACCATAAACCCTAAACACCCTAAACCCTCAACCCTAAACACCCTAAACCCTTTGGGGAAGGATTCTGCGGGAGTCCTGAAGTTGGACCATAAGTTTTTTTCTCCTGGGTTCCGGATGAGAACAGGGTGCGGATTGAATCCTGGTATCTGGAGTGTTTACGTAGGGGCCTAGGGACTTGAACAGTGTTGTGGGGAATCTTTGGGGTTCGGGGTTTAGGGTCTTGAGGATTATGATGGAGAGTATTGACAATTATGAGGCTTGGCTTGAGTTGTGCAATGAAGGAATCAAAGCTGCAACTGTACCTGTTACTTTGCAATGCAGAAGCTCGAAAGATGCTGCTCTCAAAGACTTCACAACTCACAGAGGAGTCAAACGCGTGCCACATCTTATTGACAGGCATATGGGGATTGGTCTAAATTCCCTATAATACGGGGTCCTATATTTGGGTTCCCATTATAATACGGGGCCCTATATAAATATCCCCCATTTTGGGAACAGTAATTTAGGGAAATTACCATATATCTATCATCAGGAGCGGTTGCGGGTCCTGAGGGGGGTATTCTGCGGGGGAGGGGTTAATGATGTACTGGCAGGGGCTGACATGACATACCGCCACATGAGGGCTGAGTATATAGAGTTTAGGGCATAAAGCAGCCAGGAGGATGCCCTGAAAGATGCCTTCGCGTGGTTAGGATGGAGGCTACCAAGTTGGCCATGTTCATTATTAGGGACTTGGAGCATTCAAACGGGAGGCAGGGGAGGGGTTTATGAATATGAGTTCGGTACTGCCCCCCCTCACTAACAGTTGGATAATAATTATGATATGGTTATATAAAGCCCTTATTAGGACCCCTAATATAGACTGTTACTGCGGGGGGGCAGTTCCCAAAGTATGAGGTACAGCTTTTCCTAGTTAAGAAGCAATCAGACCCACGGCCCTGGAACTGAGCGCAACTTACTGGTTCTTAGTAGGGAATAAGGGAATATACGATTGCGATTATGTGCCTGTATTCCCTACGAAGAACCAGTAAGGCAACGTCCAACATGGGGATCTGTCTTAAAGTTCGAGAGTATTTTTCCAGGGATTCTTGTAACAAGGCTTGACTTTACAGCCTGTGATTTCAACACGTACACGCATAGGTAGCAACAATGCGCCCCTCTGCACCCTGCAGCGGACGTCAACAAACTCCTGTGCCGGCAGGTCTTAAGAGGTCTGCACTGGTATCCCAGACAGCTCCTTGGTGATTCAATCTAAGGACTTTTGGAGGGACCCCTAATACGGACCCTTGTAGCTTATGGGGGTTANNATATGGGGACTACCTAGGGACATAGGGGTTATATAATGACTACGTAAGGGTTATATATGATAATGGGATTAAGGGTCCCTCTTAAGGGTCCCTCCTAAAGTCCCTAGATTCAAGAGTTTGGAGTCGGGCTGTTCTCCTTACACCTCCGAGCCCACAGTCGACCCAAGCTGTGGGAGCATGATGTACGCACAGAAAATCCGTTGTCAACGCGAAAAAACCAGACATGCTCAGGAAAAAATGGAGACCTATCCCAATAACCTTAAACCCAATAACCCTAAACCCAAGAACCAGAAATCCAATGACCCGAAACCCTTAACCTTAAACCCTATCCCAATAAAAACTAAACCCTAAACCGTATCCCAATAACCCTGAACCTTTACCCAGCCTGAGAAGTCGGACCATAGTTTCCAAGATTGGTCCCTACTAGCTAGTTTTCAAGTGGGGTAGGGCGGGGGTCATGTTCTGATGATTCCAAAAACGAGTACACAGGAAAAGCTTGTGAAGGGGACCCCTGATTTTTCGAAACTGGGCATATCTTGGGAATCTTGCAGATGGAGGTTTTCTTGATTCCAAACACATCACGTCTAGGGTTTAGGATTTAGCAGGAATCTCTGCTTGAACGCAAGCTGCAATGCCAGAGAGAGAGAGAGAGAGAGAGAGAGACAGGGAGGGAGCGAAGGAGGGAGGCACACAGGGAGAAGCGGTTGAGGCAGTTCTTAGCAGATGGAAGGAGAGAGACAGACAGAGAGCACAAGATGATACAGCAGCAGAAGTTTTTGCAAATCGAATTTGAAATCTGCGCCCGGGCCATCATGCCTGCATCGCCCAGCTTCCTTAGCAACTGCCGTTTGCTGCTTTGCGTGGTTTTCGACATGTTTTGCATCAACCTAAGGCCCTTGATGATACTTTTGGCGGTATGGGCTGACTTAGGTGAATACAAACAGCATCCGAGTTTGTATTGTGGGACGAGGTACAGGAGCCGCAGCTAGAACTGCTGCCGAAATCCCATTTGGCAGGTGCGTGAACGGTTCCCAGTGTTCCGGTGGGCCGGGGGTTCCAACCATAACTTTGGGTTTAGGGTTGAAAGTCTTCATGTTGCAAGCAGGTTCTTTGTTTCCTACTATGTTTCTTGGAAGATGGCATTGCAAAATGAGTCATGTGAGCATGTATGATCAGGAGGCCGGTGGGAGCAGCACCGCATATCCGGATGTTGATATGGGGATTGCAGTAAGATTCTGGGGTTACCAACATTTTGAGAAGTGCCCAGTCAGGCTTGCAATTCAAAACCTATCCCCTGCACATCCTTTCGAGCTTGGACGTGCACCCATACCTAGAAATCATACTTTCGTAGCCATCAGGGTACGGGGAAATAAAAAAAAAAAAAACACCACCACTACTAGTACTTGAACACATCCTCTGAATGCTGCATCCTTCAAAATGGGGCTTGCAAAAAGTTAGAGGCCCCATTTCAGAGTCCCTACTGTTGATACTAAAACTCCTGCATGACGTTTTTATACCAGGATACTTCAGTTCCCAAGGTATTAGGTACCTAGGGTCACTTAGGATTTTTAGTATCCACCGTATCACACGGATTCTGGTATGTTTGGGTCGCTTCTTGGGCCCCTTGCTTCTGGAAACTATTAAACCTGTCAGCAGCGCAGGCGCCCTGCAGCGGGCGATGGGACGAAATGAGGCATACACGGTTTAGGGTTTAGGGTTTGGGGTTGGGTGGTTTGCTGACTAGTAGCAGGGAATGGAGGAATGGATCTCTACAGTAACCCCTAGATTCCTAGATAAACCCCAATGATGCAGTAGCTCTCATTTTCTCCTGTATTGCTTCATTCCCAAGTAGTTTAATAACCCCTAGAACCCATGTAGTAACCCCAGTTATCCCCATTATTAACCCATTTGCTAAGTCCCCTGACCCTCCAAGTACACCAAGCCAGGAAACACTAAACCCTAACCCCTAGCCTACGGTTTAAGGTTTGGGGTTTATTATCAGCGACAGCCTTAGAAGAATGGGCAGGATCCACGGCAAACAGAGGAGCTTTGCTTGTGGGTGCCTATTCGTTGATCTAGCGGTTCAAGCAAGGTCTTTCATGAGTCAGGCTACATGAGCTCCAAGAATTGTGTGGCGACTGCTGGGTTTCTCAAAAGCTGTCAAATGAGTAGTACTTAATTTCGGGATACTATGGTACCCAACATAGAGTAAGTAAGATTATATCCTCCTTTTGGGGTATAGTATTTTATATAAGAGACACATAATCTTACTGGGTTCAACCACCAAAAACGCTACTCAAATTGGTCTGGTCCAGACATAATATGTGTCATTCCTCGCTCCCCCATTTTGGGGCTCCTGATTACAAGGGCTTGGGTCCGGGAATCGAGCACCACCAAGACTACAGCGCACCTGGGAAATGGAATTTCTTGCCCTTCAAGCACCATACACAAATCAATGAGGCAAGATACTGCTACCTCCCTATAACAGTCATACATAGAGTCCTCGCTACAGGTATATTGTTACTACAATTTCACTCTTGGACTGTCATGGGGTAGTACGAGGATTTTGCAGCAAAAAAAGCCAAGGGGATCCCTCGCTCTCCAAAGGATTGCAGGCATTTAGCACAAAAGGACTTGATATCATCTACGCCTCTTGGGGTCAAAGAGGGGCAGCAAAGCCAACAGGGCCCTAAAGAGCACTTGAGGCATGGACCAAATCAGGCTTTTCAAGAGCCTCGTGCAAGGAAAGCCCGACTGCCCTAGGGCCAGTGCTTCAATTCCTGTAAAGCAGCCGTTTCAGGTGCAACCGAAATTCACTGTCCATCATTCCCAGCCTTCTTCCAGGTCTTGCAGAGGGGTCACTGTGCTAGTCACCTTTTTGTTGGCAAGCGTTCTTAGAAACACCGGACCTATTTCCGGCAAACTGGGTCAGCGTCCAGAAATTGGTCCGGCTACATCTTCTGCGCGTGCTGAAAGCCAACTTGACTCTTTGTTTTGCCCCCCCCCCCCCACCGTCAAAGGCAGGAGGTCTAGTCCCATTTTTCCGGACCGCCCCGTGTCAATTGCCCCCTTCAATGGTGTGACGGTGTGAATTAGAGATCTTCCCAATACTGTGAGTCATAGAAAAAGCGTTTCAAACCCTGATGACAGGGGTCTGACCCATTGCGATTCTGACTATTTGTATTGCTTTGGGCACAGCATTTGATTGGGCACAGCATTTGATGTGTTCGGGCAGGGCTTCTCAAAGCTAGTAGGAGAAGAAACTTTATAGTAGTTTCCTGGGGTGTATGACTTCACAACACCCAGCCTGCCACCAGCATGCAAGCTGCAAGTTGTACTTCAGTTTTTGGGCGTTCAGCATGCTAAACGGGCATGTCTCAGTTGTGGCCAATTGCTATTCATGGTCCCCAAAACAATCGCCTTTTGATATGAGCAACAAGGAATGGACAAGACTCGTCAAACACGCAGAAGCCGCGCAGGTTTACAAGTCCGAAATGCTCTTTTTCCATCGCACTGATGAGACTCGAGCTGCTTGTCGTCAGTGAGGATTCTAGAACGCCAGATCAACCAGGAAGGGTGGTTTCCATTTTCTTCTCCGTTATCCTTATATACCCGCTATATAATCCCTATATAACCCCATATAATCCTCATGTTTGTTTGTCAAGACGCGATCCTCCAGCTGCCTGAGTCTTCTGCTCTCTGTCCATAAGCAGTGCCTTGAGTTTCAAAGTACTCTCGCCTGAGTTTATGGGAACTGCAACTTGGAATCCATGTCTTGCAGCGCTTGTACACCTAGACCCCAAACCCTAAATCCTAAAAGCCTAAACCCTAAAGCCCTAAACTTTCCTACAATCTCCGTGGCTCAGTCCACTTCTAACACCAAGCTAATGCATGGTTGAGGTTTCCTTATTGCAGCGGGATCCTGACTGATGTGGATGGTTCCCAAATTAGGGTCCCATTTTGGTACCCCTACATAAAAGGTGCCGCAATCTAATCTGCAACCAAAAGGGTCCATTGATTTGGGGAACAGCCCATGTGGTTACGTTTCGACTTTTGATTCTCCACAGCTTGCACGCAATCAAGTGGGCAAGAACATCTGGAACCACATGATTGCCCACATTATGGTCCTAGATTTCTTGTGTAGTCTTGATACTGCGCCTAAAACAGATTTCGAAATCATATTGGTGATTGTTTCGGAGCCAGCACATTCACCCCCTCTGCACCTCAGGAAAAGCATTTCGCGCTGAGTCTTGGCAATGTTTGTGTACAGTGAGGGATGAAAGTATGGGATAGCTTCTTCAGGTTATTATCTGAATTTGTACCTCTCTTCTACTTCAGGCCCGCGCAAAAAATGAAGCATGATCACGAATCCTCTTGCTTGATATGAAATTTTGCTAGCAAACTGAAAATGCAGAGACCGCCACTTCAACTGAACATGTTGAGAAAACGGGCAATGCCCTACTCAAGCCAGATTCCACCTTGAACGTTAGTAGACTACAATTTTGGGTAAGTGGTGCCTATTCGTGCGGTATAGTTTGGGTACTGCCCCCACGCCGTAACAGTTAGATTATAATATGGTTGTATAAAGCCATAATATGACCCCCAATATACTCTGTTACAGGGTTGGGGCAGTACCCAAGGTATATTGGTTTGCTGTAAAGGAACTGGTAAATTACGTGACTAAAGTAAGGACACCCTATCTCTACTGTATACCAATTCAATGGTAACTTGAATTAAGCTCCTTAGTAGAAGGGACCATAAGGTTGATCACTTCAAAACCCTATATACAACCAGCTTCCATTTCATGTTTTCATTTGATTCTCCACTATAATGACCCTGAACCCTAAACCCTGTATATCCCAGAAAAAGACCTCAGGTTTCCACATCATTTTCCATGCTCTTTTCCATTTGCTTTTCTAGTATAACTCCGAAACCCTCTAAAAGCGCGCGTTCTCTGCACTCTAAACCCTAAACGCCCCAAGTCTGACTAGCAAGGTTTTGCCATTGTCAGTAATTAAAGCCCACGCAATGCCCGATATGGGCCTTTCAAAAGGGATCACGTAGCGTAATATGGACATTGCAAATAAAGGGTGTAGGGTTTCCAAAGTTAAGGCGTCCCTTTGCGCAGGATTATGGTATACTGGGGTTCTCAAAGGGCTGGAAACTACTGTCTAGGCTCTGCAGACCTTTTGGCGTTGAAATGCGTTGCAATGTGATCAGCTACTGCGAGAACTCCGATCACCTGACCTCTACCCCGATATTCCCTCTGATTAGTACGTAGAAAATACATCATGCTGCTGAGCAGGGGGAGAGAAGACTATCTTCACAAGGGAGTGGATCATACATTTCCTGCCACGACCAAGTCTGCGGATACCCGCTCTCCCGAAGAAAAAGCCGGACGGTACGCTGCTAAGCTGACATTCTGATTGGTTCTACCGACAAAGCCAGGGCTTTTCATGAGCTTGAGTCTAAGCACCTTAAAGGGGAGTAAATAGGGATGATAAAGGGAATTATTATAGGGTTGTTAAGGGGGATTCTATTAGTTTATCCCTATAATAAGGATGATAATACATTTTAGGATCTATATTGAGGTCCCCTTATTTTGGGAAATCACCACATGTAAGAAGTCTGCAGTAGTTTTGCAGAGTTCTTCAAGGTGTTAGATGTTGAGGCTTTCATTTGTCTAGGTGCACTCTGCTGCTAAAATGTCTGTGTGTGGATCAGGCCTAAAGTAACTAGTGGCCAACTCACCGCTAAGTACGAAAATGAAGAAGTGCTCTGAAAAGGAAGCTCCAGGTTTGGGGGTATATTCCCCTTTAAGTAGATAGAATATGGGGTATATGGGGATGTGATTATAATATACCCAAAGCCATATTCCATCTACTTAAGGGGGACTGTAGGGTTTAGGGTTTAGGGGGCTTTGAGGTTGAGGAAGCTTCGGCTGAAGATTTGCTCATGGGGACTTTGGGGCCCGCACCCTGAAATATGAGAAATCCTCATCCATCCGGCCCTCGCACACCAAAGACTTTGGGGGCCCTCTACCAGGTGAGAGTCATTTGAAAACAAGACTGGAGGTAACAACTCAACTCTGATTGACTATGGGATTTAGACTTCAGGTTAATATGTGGGTTATATAGGGGATACTGGAAAGAAAATGGAAACTACTATTTAGGGATTAGGGTACAGGGTTTATGGTTGAGGGGGTTGTTGGGGGTTAAGATAGAGGTCCGGCTGTGGCACGCAGCCAGGAAACCTCAGATTAATCCTTCAGTTCCGATGTTTGCCTTCAGAGCATGTGTGCGGTTTGTATGGTGGGCCAGCTAGACATACATAGTTGCAACGGGGATTGAGGTCTTCGAAGTGGGATGGGGTGGATCCTATCTGTCCCTAGTTCCACGAATAACTAGGGTTCCTCAACATGATCCCCATAAGATCCTTATCACCCCTTTACATGCCTAGGGTCCGTAAGGCCTTCTGAAACTACCAAATCCAAAGCTTCAAGCCTCTGGACGTCCGTGCAGCCCAGGAACTACATCCCGGCAACTTGCCTGTGACTTTCTCTGGGCTCCTTCAGAGTGTCTCCTATGTCCATGGAAAAGGGGACCACAATACAAACCCCAATATACCATAGTCTTCTGGGTTCTGGGGACCCCTCACGGGATTTTAGGATATCCTGTATAGCTGCACAGGATTTTTCTCCGGCTTCTGATGCAGGGTCGCCCATCGAAACACAACGCTTCATCGGCCAAAACGTAGTTTGAACCAGGATTTGGTGTTCAAGCCCTCACAACCTAAACAGGAGTGCTGGTTCAGAAGACGGCTCGTGGGGCCTGCCCTAGTTCACCGTTGACTGCTTGTATCCCCAGATGCAAAGACAACAAAATTATCAACTGGAAGTCTCAGAATTAGGCTACCCAGCACGTGCCCAAAACAGAGTGGTCCCCATTGCAAGCGCCCAAAAGAAAAAGGCCACAATTTCGATAAACCCCTTTGTGAAAGAGCAGGGTTTCGGGTTTGTTTGATGGTGGGAGCGAGTATAAATGTTCCAACATACTGTTACATAAACGAACCCTTTGCACTACAGCGGGCAGTGACGTTTTCCAGCAAGCTGCATTGAGGATGCCTTACATTACGGAGTCACTCTTGAAAGCAGTTTCCGAGTTTTGTTACTGTAAACACAGCCCCTACCCAGCAACTATCATTCCCCACAATACAAACCCTATTCAAATGTACTACATTGGCAACTTTTGTTATTACGGAGGTGGGCGGGGTTCATTATTTTGCACGGGGTGACTACTATACTTGCGATCACTACTGCGGTTCTGCGGATAAGAAAAACACAGGATGCAAAGGCTGCGAACTATTGTAGACACGAAAAAACCGTGATCTTATCACGTCACAACCCTACAACCCTTTTTATCATGACGGTCAAAAGTACCCAGACACTCTGTTTCAGCACCTCCGCCGATAACAGATCCCCCTACCCACCCCAAATAATACATTTTGTTAGGGATATACAGTGGTACTATATGCGGGGGTTTTATCAAGGGGTGTGGCGGGGGGACATTTGTTATTAGGGGCAGGAATTATTTGGGCCCCTACATCACCTGCTATAAACCCCTTACCCCTAAACCCGAACCCCTAAGCACCTCAATCCTAGACCCCTGAATCCTAAACCCCTAATCCCTAAACCCTAAATCCCTAAACCCTTAACCTCTAAATCCCTGCACTCTGAACCCAATGAATGAATGCTGTGTCCATCCCACTGGGTCTCAAGCTCCGATAGTTTAGGGGTCAATCCAGCTCACCCCTCCTGACAAGATGCGGAATTGAGGGCTTCGAGGTCTAGGGGTTCAGGGTTTTGGGTCTAGGGATTCAGGGTTTAGGGGTTCAGGGTTTACGGTTTAGGAGTGCAGGGTTTTCGGTTTAGGGGTTGGGGGTTTAGGGTTTAGGGTTTCAGGGTTTAGGGCTTAGGGGTTCACAGTTTAGGGTTTAGTAGAATTCGCCTGCATGGTCAGAGCGGGGAAGATTCGGTGGGCCCTTTTTTTCGAAGCTTTGCAGGGGTTTGGATGTTTTGGATGGATGTCCTTCTGAAGGATGCCGTGCTTCCTTGGAGTCCTTATAGTCCCCTATGAGGAGCTTATTATAATATACCCAAAGCCATATTCTATCTACTTAAGGGGGACTGTAATTGAAGCCTTGCGCGCATGGTTCGTATGATTGCAAAGCTGCTCAAAGGAAGTTGCTGCAGTGGCCCACAGTTCTCATTGGAGCTGCAGCCACGAGAATGCAGAAACCTGAATAGTTACCAATGGCTGTTCCCTTAGAATCTCATGAGTGATTCTCAAAAAAACTGGCCCCTTTTTGATATGTTTTTCTCGAGTATGACGGCACCTAGTATTTAGGGGTACCAAGATGGAACCCTAATTTTGGGAACTAGCCTCATGCATTTACAATCCCAAAACCCTATTCGTCCGGAACCTGGAGATGAACTTTTCCAGCTTCTGCCTCGAACCCCTGCGATAAGATGTTAGGGGTTTAGGGATAAGGGTTTTAGGGATTAGGGTTTAGGGTTTAGGATGTCCACCTTGCATTGCAACAGACCTGAGAATATTGCTTTAAAACACTGCCTGGAAAGCCAAGTTGTAACAATCAAACTTACAGTCAAACTTACAGTCCGTCTTAAGTAGATAGAATATGGCTTTGGGTATATCATAATAAGATCCCCATATACCCCATATTCTATCTACTTAAGGGGGACTATAGCCCTGGACCGCCCTGAACCCTAAATCGTAGTTTCCATGTTCTTTTCCAGTCCCAATAGAATTAAACCCTAGAATATAACCCCTTTCTACGTACGGGGGCCTATATACTTCGTCTGAACTTGTCGCATGCGCTCCTTGGGGCTGCAACTGAGTCCCAGCCCTTCGTCTACTTCGAGGGCTATGGACCCACCCTCGAGGCCGGCAGTAGTGTCATACTGTCGAGCATAGAAATACATACTTGGGGGGTCAGGGGGACTTAAGTCGGTTAATAATGAGGATAAATGCTTACTATAGGTTATAGAGGTTATTACCCTACTTACTAAGTCTCCCCGACCCCCCAAGTATGAGCCATAGGCTAAACTCCTTATAGAGGGTTATATAGGGGATTGTATAGGGGACTACTATGGGGGTCACTAAAGGGGATACTAGGAGTTTAGACTTTAGCTTATAGATATTTGGGGGTTTCCCAAAATTCGGGGTACTTTTTTGGGGGATCCCAAGAGTAAGGATTAGAGTTTTTTGGGGTCTACATACATATATACATATGTGCTTTTAGGGTTTAGGATGTAGGGTTATAGGGGTTGTAGAGGGCTCTGGGGATGTTACTCTAGTAATGGAGGATCAAATGGAAAAATTGAACATGCAATAGAAAATGTGGTTACGCAGGGGTTGTATAGGGATGATTACCTATATTATTGTCCCATTATGGTCTCAGATGCTCGTACAACTATGGTGTATGAAACCTGAAATTGACCATAATTGCGTAGGCCTCATTGTAGCAATCCGTAAGTGGATACAGAATATGTCTAGATTGGGAACCCAAAAAGGCACGACGAGAGAGTGTGAGAATGGATCCCTGCAAAAATCCTCTGTACTCCCCTTTTAACTGCGTATGCTCCCACCCCCCACTCCCCCTTGTGCACAAGGAAGGCCTAGTGTGCTAGCAAGGACATATGTCTGACACGTTGGTCATGGCGCTGGTCTCGGTTTCTAGGAAGTTCGAAATGGGAGTTCATCAAAAAGGGTGCCCCCTGGAAACCCGAAGGGAAATGGGGGAATTATCAGGGGATCATGTGAGTCCTCATTTAGCTTTATTTGTGATTACATAAGGGTTGTTTTTCAATATGGTGAACTAGGAACCCGAGTGAAAATTAGAATTTTTGCTATTCCTAAGAATTATAATTATGATAAGCAAAAAGTGAAAAAAAATGTTTTTTCAATTTATAAACTACCAGATAGAGCTATTTCTGCCGTGGCACCGAGTGCTGACTGGACGGCCTTGCACCACTACTGGTTGTTAATAAGTCTGGCTCCTCAGGGTCTAGGGTTTGGGGTTTAGGATCTAGGGTTTAGTGTTTAGGGTTTAAGGTTTAGGGTGGTAAGGCCCCATCCCTAAACCCTGTGTAGCGAGCTTGATTGCCCAGGCATAGCAGGGCCCCGTATCTCCCCAACAAAAAAAAACGAAAACCAGTCAGCCCAGTCTGGTAGCCTTCTGGCTGTTATTGCCCTCAAGAGATCCCACAATATCCGGTGAGTTTTAGGTGAGCCCAGCACTGGAAAGGAGTGCAGATCCTGCCGACCCTAAACCCTAAACCCCTAAACCCTAAACCCCTAAACTCTAAACCCCTAAAACCTTAACCCTACATCCAACAGCCTTGGCGCACGGGAGTGCGATGAACCCGGCCTTTATCTTACCTTTGGTTAGCTAGGAATGAAGGAATGGAAAAGAAAATGGAAACTATGGGAGTTATATAGGGTTTAGGAGTTTAGGGTTTAGGAGCAAGTACTATTTAGGGTCCCTTTTTACCACTGTATTAGTCTCCATGTTCTTTTCCATTCCTTCATTCCCTGCTACCCAAAGGCCAGTTATACCGTACCGGCTCCTTCAGTCTTAGCCCCAGGAAAAAAGATGGAGAGACAGACGCAGAGATTCTATGACCCTTATACAACCGCTATATATCCCCTTTATATCCCCCTATATATAACCCCTATGTATCCCCTTACATAACCCCTCTATATCCCCTTACATAACCCCTATATATCCCCTTTAAGGTAACCCCCCCCAGTTTTGGGAAACGCCTCCTTGCATCCATTCAGGAGGCAGAGGATTATGCGGCCCGTAAGGCTCTCCATGAGATCCGGAAGGCAACGCTGAGTTTGAAGGGTTTAAAGGGGTTATATAGGGGTTATAGGATTCTACAGGGTGTAGGGTTCAAGGTTTAGAGTTTCCTAAAATTCAGGGTACCTTTTTGGGGGGTCCCTAGAACAAGGATTATAGTATTCTGGGCTCCATAGTGGGGTCCCCGTGTTTAGGAGAACTACCCGTTCATGCGGAGTTTGAGCCTTGCTGAGGTAGCCACGCAAGATGTAGCAGTACTCATCTGCATCCTGTTGTGGGGCATTGTAGAAATATTGCAGGGCCACGATGCGGCCGGACAACGCTTGCAGGGTGGCTAGGGCCAGTTGGCAGCCTTAAGGGCCCAAAGCAGGTATTCATTAGGAGGACCCCCCAC
>CAJNIZ010002889.1:2932-24961 GCA_905231905.1 Symbiodinium pilosum | reverse complement strand
CGGCTCGTGAGTTGACCTGCACTGGTCAGGGAGGTGAGGCTTTACCCTCACCTCTCCGCGACCAGCTCTCTTGCCATGCGCTCGGGCTGTGAGCCCTCGGCCAGCGTTCGGGGTCGGTCGCTTGACGGCAGCGACCCCTCACTTAGTTTAGGGTTTAGGAGTTTAGGAGTTTAGGGTTTAGGGTTTAGGATTTGGGGTTTAGGGTTTAGGATTTGGGGTTTAGGATTTAGGATCTAGGGTTAAGGGTTAAGGGTTTAGGTTGCAAAATCAATGGAAAAGAACATGTAAAATGGCTTATGTACATGACTATAGGGCTGATATTAAAAAAAGAAAAAACTTGCCTGACCTTAGGCTAAAGCTCTCCCCAAAACAATCGGGTCCTCCACATGAGCTACAGTCCAAATTCCTCGTATCCCCCCCGTGGTAACCTCTATCCTAATCCCCTATATATCCCCCTTTAAGGAGTTTAGACCATAACTCACATTGTCAATGACATGCCCCTCATTTAGGTCATTCCCCCCTTACGGTAGCTGTTGCCACAATAGGTAACAGGAATCCTAAGCCCTAAACCCTACACCCTAAACAATAATAATAGGAATTATACTAATAGCCCCTAAATGAGATATCTTTAAGGACAGTTGCCTGATCCATGCTCTGAGTGCAGGAGGCAGATTTTCACATTGGCGTCCTGGCTGCAGTAAGTTGTCAAAGGTTTCTTTGCGGTTGTGGGACGCAACAAAACACATCTTTAGGCCCCTCAACGTACGCATCTGAAGTACATGTCTGACAGCATGGCAGACTAAGGTAGCAAGGGAAATTTGGTTACCGCAACCCCCAAAATCAGAACCGCGTGATCATCATCTATGTTGCATATGGGGTCCTCCTGATAGGGGATTGGGTTAAAAACCACCCTATCATCAAGGTTCAGGGTCTGATTGAGGGGTTGCAGGCGATCAGCTGGGTATCCAGGAGAGTCAAGAGAGGTCTTTGTCAAGGGATCCCAAAACCCCAAACCCTGGACTTTCAACCTTGGACCTTAGACGTTAATTTTTTTTGAAAGGATCCCTGCACCGTAAACCGTAAACCTTAAACCTCGGACTTTTTCCAAGGGATTTCGGGCTGAAGCTTCAGGTGGTTTTCCAGGATTTGGGAAAGCTTTCTAACTGGCAATACTACTTATTTTCGTAGGGGCATCTATGGGTTAAACTCTTTTTTGGGGCAGACTTTTGTGTCCCACCTAGATTCCTGCGCTTTTTGGGGTCAACGTTTCCGGTGGTTTTGCGTTCAGGTCCAGCAAGCCGGGTGTCGGAAAGCTATGTCGTCCTGCGATCGTTAACCTACTGGTTCTTGGTAGGCAATAGGGGAGCATAATCCCTATGTATAATATAGTTACTATATAATTTTTCTGCCTTTTTCCCTACTAAGAGCCAGTACTTTATGCTCAAGTCCACAGCAAGGTAGGCGTAGGAGAGAGCAGTGGGATTCTGCTTCATGTTTGGGCCAATATGTAGAGATTAGAATAAGGGTTGGATCATTCGCCCTTACAGTACCTGTCCTTAAAGGTATCTCATTAAGGGGCTATTCTATTTCTTATTACCTGTTGTGGTAACAACCACCGCAAGGCGGGAATGACCTAAAGTAAGGACATGTCATTGTGGATTTCAATGTGAGCTATAGTCTAAACTCCTTAAAGGGGGTTATATAGGGTATTGTATAGAGGAGTATCATGGGGTTATGAAGGGGCATGCTAGTAGTCTAGACTATATCTCATATGCGGTGGGTTCTGGCAGGCTCAATGCTACAAGGCAATGTCGAGAGCAGCGGCAAGGTTTTGATCAGCCCTTCCCCAAGAACCACAGGGACCTCGGAGGCCCCAAAAATAAAATGGAAACTACTATACTTACTAGTTGTATGATTTTTACTAGTATTACTGTTATTACCATAATTGCTGTTATTATTGATATTACGATTATTCGAACCCTACAGATATTCGGGCCAGGACAAATGGGGCCAGTACTCATGAAAGTGAAAGCTACTAACCCAGCCAAACTTCCAGGCAATGTTCGACATCCTAACACCAACTCCGAACCCACGTACGTTCTAGAGTCTAGACCCACTACCAACCCTTTATTCAGCCTAAGTGTCCGCTATCAGGGGCCATATAACCCATTCAAGGATGCTAGGAGGGTCCTGGTCGTGAACCCTAAACCCTAAACCCTAAAAAGCAAACTCTAAACCCTAAACCCTAAACCCAAAAAAAAACCTAAACCCTAAACCCTAAAAAGAACACCCTAAACCCTAAACCCTGAGTTCACCAAGCCTTCCAGCCGACAGGGCCTCTTTTTGCATGTTTCTCTGCTGAGGCAGCTTGCATTGCCTGCCAGATGTTCTCCCTGAGCTGTTTGTGTAGGGTTAAGGGTTAAGGGTTTAGGGTTAAGGGTTTAGGGTTTAGGGTTAAGGGTTTAGGGTTTAGGGTTTAGGGCTGTTTGTGTAGACTCCCGCCATGCCGCCAAAGAGATCAACAAAAATCTATCCCCCAGAGTCAGACGAGGAGGTATATAGGGATGATGTCGGGGTTATGATTGTGTTTATAAACTCTAAGTCCTAAACTGTGCGGCGCTCTAATTTCTAGATCTTCCTAGGGGTCTGGGCCACCAAGCCGTAGAGCATAGCAAGCCTAGCGGAAGGTCTCCAAAGAATAAGTCACAACCAATGATAGGGTTTAGGGTCTAAGGTTTCGGGTTTAGGGTCTAGGCTTTAGGGTTCAGGTTTAGGGTCTGGGGTCCAGGGTTTAGGGTCTAGGGTTTCCTTGCTCAAGAGTATAGGAAAACGAACTGTCTGGTGTAGGGCTAGACCTTCTAGGGCTTGACTTCGATTCAATCTCAGCACGCCGCTCCTTCCAAATCTGAACCACCCTAAACCCAAAACCCAAAACCCTACACCCTAAACCCTAGACCTTAAATCCTACAACCTCAACTACTCAAAGGCCATAGGGATACAGGCATCCAAAGCATGCCGCGGGTCATTCCCCCTCGAGTTTCACTTCATGATGCCGTTGCAGTGTCCTAGCGCAGAAACAGTCAGAGATGGAAACTAGGGTTCAGGGCTTAGGTTCTAGGGGTTTAGGCTTTAGGGGTTTAAGGGTTTAGGGTTTAGGGTCCAGGGTTTAGGTTTTGGGTTTATGGGCTGGTTTCAGGAGTCCCTACATCTTGAACTCTTGAGCCTAAGCCCACACCCTAAACGCTGGGGAGTGGCTTATACAGACGCCTAGATGGCTACCTCGAGGCAGTTTTAAGCAGGGTTATAGAGTATCCCTAAAGTGCTTATAACTAGTTACAACTGCCGGTATGCTACTTGTAACCAAAGCTGCAACTTCCACAAAGCTCCAAGTACTTCCAGTTCTGGGACGTATCATTTAAGACCGGATAAGTCAAGGGATGGTAGTGAGACTCCACGCGCTGACTGCATTTGAATCATTCCTGACATCAAGCATTTTACAGACCTTTTGGCCAAAATCCTGGAAGCATCCACCCCCTCGGCTAAGGCTTTCGGTTTTAGCACAGGGAGGTTGCACTAAGTTTGCTCATGCCTGATGCCATGATGTTGCCGCTGCAGTCCATCTTTACAGTCATGGTAGAAAAGTGGTCGGTTGTGGGGTCCATGAGTTAGTCTCACCCATTTTGAATCTGGCATTTTTCTGAGGGGGTCTGAGGTAGACTAGGATGGTTTGCCCCTGAAATCCCCTGAGCTATAAGCTCTAAACCTGAAGCATAAACCCGAAAGCACCCCTAAATACTCAAAGCCGTTTGGCTAATTGAAGCTTTCGTCCTGTTTCGCAGGTACGCAGTAGGACTCATGCTGAGACCCCAATATACGTCAATCAGAACATGTTCTAGATGGGCTAGATTTTAACATGGTTTAAGGAACTCTAAACCTTAAATAGTAGTTTCCGTCTTATTTTCCATTATCACAATATAACCCGTATATAACCCCTATTTTCCGTTATCTCAATATAACCCTAAACCCTAAACCCTAACCCTAATACTACCCCAAGCAGTGTTGCGCTCCCTGGGACTGGGAAGTTTTAGCCCAACCCTAAACCCTAAACCCTAAACCCTAAACCATCAGTAATGGCGGCTTCGCGGCTGCTGTCCTCGAAAGCGGGATGCTCAGCGTACAAGCGTGGACTCAGTCTTGGGGTTTAGGTTTCAGGGTTTAGGGTTCAGGGTTTAGGGTTTTGCGTTTAGGGTTTGGCTTTTAGGGTTTTGGGTTTAGGGTTTTGAGTTTAGGTTTAGGGGTTAGGGTTTGGGTTTTTGGTCTAGCGCTTTGTCCAACTCTTTTTGTTGACAATCTGCAGTTCAGAAGTTCAGCTGCACCTTAATGCCTGTTTTCCCTGGATTTTCATATTTGACTTAACTGTAACTGATTTGATGTCATTAGGCAGAAAAGAACAGCCCCAAATCCTAAACCCCTAAAACCTAATGTGCTGCGGTAGAGGTTCTCCGGGAGCCTTATGTGGGTAGAAGGTGCTTGGGAATAAAAATTGCAGAAAGTACTGCGTTTGGCAGGAGATTGTCCATGCCCGGTGTTTTGTTTGTAGTAGGCTACAATCATGACTGCGCGGAATTTTGTCAAACAAGTCTGCGTGCCACTTCGATTTTAGATGAGGTTGTTGCAGGTTTTTGAAGTCAAAATGTGCCAAAAATCAATCTTTTTTGCATAGTGCATCTCATTACGGCTATGTTGCACACGAATTTTTTGCGACGCGTCGCCGATTTGGGACCCTGCGCAAAAGATACTGCAGTCTACAGGTCAAAGAGGGCCTCGCTGACTGGTGGTCAGCCTTTTGTCTGTGTTCGAGGGAGGGAGCTGTAGATGACATGCATTTTGTCCAACCACGCGCGGTTTTTTCGCATCAGGGTTCCCGGAAAGGACATTGACTTTCGTCCCACTGGGCGCAATGTTTCTGGTATTTTGATGCACTTGTAATACGAACGTTAATATGGCTTGGGCATTGATGTTCTGGTAATACTCTCGAACATGAATGTTTTTATGGTTTGGGCATGGATGCTTTGGTAATCGGGCGCACTCGAACATGAATGGGGGGGGGTGGTTTTGCATGAAGGTTCCCGACATATTGCGTTTTACAGGCTAAGATGGCTGTAGCTGAAGCAAACGCAATTACCCCCCTCCCCGCCCCCCCCAAACTTCTCAGCCGAGCCAAACTCGACGCCTTCGATGAGAGTTGGGCTGTCTGAGAACCCTAGGCATTGGGCGAGCCCTACACCCCTAAACTCGCCGCGTAGAAAGTCACTGAAACCAAAAGTTTTGAAGCCATCTTGGAGGTTCAAGGTAGTTCTAACCTTGTTAAAATTGTACTCAGAACGTAAACCCATTATAAGTCCCTAAAGTCCCCTAATACTGGTGATAGTTGTAGCCCTGTTATAATTCTAGTTTTAAGCCCATGATGATTAGCCCTAAGTCTCCCTTTAGTATTGGGCTATAACCTTAAAACCCTAAAGCCCCAAATCCTAAACCCTAAACCCAGTAGACTTTTTAGACGGTTTGGTAAAGCCAGAAGATGCAAGGCCCGCGTCGGGATGTTCTACAGCAGCTAGTCTCGGAACGCAACGCCTCACTTGGAGGGTCAGGGGAGGTTAGTAAATAGGTTCATAATGGGGATAACTAGGGTTATATTATGTGGCTTATAGGGGTTGTAGTTACAGGTCTCCGCGCCTTTCGCCGCCGTGGAGGGCGTTCCACTTTTGGGAGTCGGGTTGGCAAGGGGAGTGGATGGGTTAGTTACATTCGCGAGACGCAAATAGCAGGCAATTTACAGTGTTTTCTTTTTCCGGAGATGTTTGCGAATTAGACGCTGTTGCGGCGCCCACTTCGAAATATGCGTGTTTTGCTGTGTTTTTCGCGTCAAGAAGGTGAATGTGGTGGTACTCGCACCATTTCGCGGACGCTGGATAGGCACTTTTTTTTGACCAGGCTGTTTTCGTCGATTCGATGTGAAAAAGGTTCCCTCAGAAACGCCTACCTTGCCGAAAGGTTGCGAAGTTCAGCAGAATAGACTATGCAAATTTTCCCATGAGATAGCAGCTGTCTCTTTTTAACGACACAATGCATTTTGCTGCAGTATCCAAAGCACCGGCCGAAGCTATGTGCAATCGACGGATGGTGCCAAAGTCTATCAGAAATTGCTGCAGCAGCTGCGCCCAAGTTCACGGCTTTTTCAAGTGAATCACACGTCACAAGCAAAGACGATTCACCAAAATTGTGCACACGCAGGCTGACAGTCGCAAACCGATTAAGACAGCCGGTACACGGCAGTTGGACGCTACATGAGGCCACTTAAAGTTGTGTCGTTCCTCCGTAGGCCGTGCATTGGTGAAGCAGAAGGCAAATTCCAAGATATGGGATTCTGTTTATTCCTCGGTGTTTCGACGCAACACCTTTCGCCTGAAGCGCCCAGAAGAGGCGGCACTCCTAAAGGCTTTCTGGGGCCGAGGAGTCAATAAATGATGTCCAAAACACAACTTTTCATTTTGCAATTCTGCACCTGCAGTTGCGTGCTTCACGCTGCACTTCCTGTATATGTCGCCAAATGCTTAACTGTAGAATGACCCACGCAGGCCAGTGCTTTTCAACAATTTCGGTCTGGCTTGAATGCTTGGAACTAAAAGAAGTCCAAACCAACCAGAATTCAATAAAATGCATCGTGACCCATCGCCCGTAGGGTGTTTGCACACGGCTACATTGATAGATTCTTCCCGCTACTTGCAGATTCACCACGCCTGCCACTGTTTCAAAAACTTCGCGACGCACATACTCCTGCTGTCTCAAAAACTTAATCGTCATACCTTTCACGGTGGCGAAAAGCACGGGTACCTAGTTATACCTATTAGGTTTCCCTGACCCTCCAAGTAACCCCCAACCTAAGCGCTTGCATTACAGGGGTACATATGCTTCATGCAGGGTTTCATCAGACGGAAAAGCACGTAGAACATGAAATGGAAACTGTTGTATAGGTCCCTACTTGGGGGCCCATAGTTCCCGCCTGAGGCGTGCCACTGGACTCAGCGCCGGCTGGGATTTGCGTCGCTTGCGCCAAAGCTGCCGCGACATCGTGCAAAGCCCAGCTGGTGAGGGTTTGAAGCTTTAAGGTGAGAGTTGAGGTTTGGGCTATGGAAAGGGTTTGCCATTGTGAGTTAGGGGCTGGAGATGTTTTTGGTTTATCATTCTCTTACTTTCCGAAGCTTCTACGATTCAAGCTCTTGTCAGAGTCCTACCAGCATTAGTGGTCAAGGGCTTTGCAGTTCAGCTGCATCTGACAAAGTTCAAAATGCCGAATTCATACAAGCCCGAAAAACGAGCAGAGTACATCACCTTGTAACGTAGAAGCCCCAATAGGAACAACATGATTCACCTCTAGTTCTTACATAACTACGGTATTACGAACCCCAGAGCCTGGAAATTACATACGCTCCCGACACTACAATGTAACCGACAAGTTAGATTTTCATCGTATCTTCCATATGATTCTCTCCTTTATGTGCATGTAGGCATTTCAACTAATAACACTGGATACGAAACATCCTGTGTGACCCTAAGCACCTTACACCTTGGGAGTCATGGTTCGCTGGTATAGTAAAGTCATGCAGGTGTTTAGTATCAACAGTCCCATTCTTTTTCAACATGCGAGCAATCAAATGATGAGGCAACTCATGAACTGGACTTGGATTGGTACATGCGTGGGTTTCCATACGCACGAAGCCCCAAACTTCCAAACTAGACCCCCACATATGAGAATCATCATTATAGACACGAAGCTTTGGAAACTCCCATTCGTGAGAGTCTGATTCTAGGTATTGTTGATATTAAAAATCCTGCATGACCTCACTGCATGAAGGTAACAGACTTCCCAAGGAATGGAGTAATTCACTGTATCCGTATACAACCCTAAACAATCCTATCCTAAACATCCCTAGACTTACCTTAAGCAACGCTATATTCTAGGTATCCTTCGCTTTGCGTAGGGGGGGTCCTGGCGTTTGTGGTTTAGGGTTTTAGGGTTTAGGGTATGGGTTTGGGGTCTAGGGTTTCTCAGATCCAAAAAGCCTCGAATTTTCATGTTGGAACAGATTAGTATTGAGAATGGGGATGCTATCGTTCCTAATACAGAGTAAGATTACATCCACATTTTTGGATATGGTATTATAATGTGCTATGTTCAGCCATTAAAAACACTACTCATGCAATCCCACTTTCCATTTCATGCTCTACTTTTTTCCCTGTTTGAGTCCTGGAACTGCGAACGTACATCGGTAGCATCAGTGTTTCACTATTCCAGGACCCTAAGCCCTAAACCCTAAACCCTAAACCGACTCCTGGTGTGGTACCATGGCCGCCAGGCTCAAAGCGCGCTCGAGCCGCCTTGAATTCAAATTCCTGTTCGACTCTCCACCATCGGGATACCTTAGGTCCACCCCCCCTGTAGTAGTAGCGCCTTAATATGGAGTTAATAGGGCCTTAGCATACCTATATAGTCCCTTGTGGTGCCCTATTACTGGGTGGTGGATTTGACCCCAGGGATACAAACCTTCAATCGCCAAAAACCCAAGCCCCAAAACCCCAAACTCGGAAGCCCTAAGCTATACGCATAAACCCCCACAAAACCTACGCTCCAAATCCCAAACCTCAAAATCCATGTTCCCTCCATAAATCCCATAAGCCCCGGAATAACCCTTGTATAGCCCATCTGTAGCCTTTACATAGCTCCCAAAACTGGCTTCAGGCTCCCCTGTTCGACGTAAGGAGCGGAAGGAGCCCGAAGCGGGCACAGATGAGGCCAAGGTGCCTGGCTTCGGGGATCTTCAGGGATACGGGTTTAGGGGTCTCGTACTAGGGCTTAGGGTGAGGGTTGAGGATGTAGGGTTTAGGGCTTGAGGTTAAGGTTTTAAGAACTGAGGGTGTAGGGCTTAGGGTTGAGGGGTTTAGGGCTTAGGTTCAGGTACTTCAGGCTGTAGCAGGGTTTAGGGCTTGGGGTTTAGGATCTAGGGGCTTTGGGGTTAGGGGTTTGAGGGCTAGGGTTCAGAAGCTTAAAAGAAATCCAGGGATGCAGCCCTGTACATGTTTGGAAGCCGGGTGCCTTCGTGGTCAATAAACCCTCAGGCTGAACTATGGGAACCCTGTCTGAGCCATAGTCTGAAGACCTTAAGGGGCTTTATATAAGGTTTATATACGGGATTATTTTATATAGGGGATGTTTATGGGGTTTATTAGGGTGGATGCTAGGAGTGCAGACTATAGCTCATGTGACTAGGGTTGCCAGAGGACCATTAAGGGCAGACATGCGGGTCCCTTTGGTATTTTCGTATAGTCCCTCATATATCCCTAGTAGCTTATGTGGTAGTTGGTCAAAATTTAAGTTCCCAAAGAGGCACGTATGGGAATGATGCTACCCAAAATTAGGTTCTAGGACCATAACATCGACCTCCATACTGCCCCGAACAAAAGCACGGTCATCTTTGTGGGCATTGTTTGGGACTCCACACTGCATGAAATCTTCTAGCCCTACAGCAGCAAGATGGCTCTTTACACTGTACTAAGCAGTCCGATTCGACTCGTTTATGCCTCTGTGTAAGAGTCCACCCCAAACCCTAAACCCTAAAGCTCGGTCGCGATCCGACACATCCCCAAGGCCTTGTTCAGCCAAACCATGGATTCCTGCTTTAAGTGCCAAGGATTCTTGGCAGATTGTTGTCAACCCCTATACCTTAGGAGGACCCCCCACCCGGTAATAGTGGTATAATAAGAATATAAGAGGACCCTAATATAATCCCTATTATCCCTTGTAGTCACTATTATTGGGTGGGGGGTCCACCTAACCTATACCCTACTAGCCGTAGGGCATGTTCAGAGCTCATAGGCACCCAAAGCTTTAGAGCCTGTACCATCCCCAAAATTAACAAAAGTAACATACAACCCCATATAGCCTCTCTCGAAAGGACGCGAGCCTTTGTTGATAATGCAACTTGTAGTGTTCAGTCCATGTTTGTTTGGGCGAGAGAAGTACCTAGAGTCCTAACATGCATCCTGGCATTGTTAACGGTTCAGTGAACTTACAAGTCATTTGCGACTACATCTGCAGGACAAGTATAAGCCTCCTGAAGCTTTCAAGATCATTATGGTGGGCATATAGTTACAGTGATAAGTTTAGGGTTTATAGGGTTTAGGGTTTATAGGGTTTAGGGTTTAGGGTTACTAACGATTGTGAGCTTCCAAGTCCTTTCCCGTATTGTCAAAGCTCGTCCTCAGGGTCGTCTGCCCGAGTGGCTCTTCGATGATCAGCCTGTGTGGCTAAAGGCCTTTAGGGTTTAGGGTTTAGGATTTATATTGGGGTTTCATTGGGGTAGTGGATAATCAAATGAAAACTACTATGGTATATGGGGGTTATATAGGATTTATGGTCTGAGGCTTAGGGAATGAGGGAATATACTTGCCATATCATCGCTTATTCCCTGCTAGTTCCTGGTAAGTTTAGGGTTTAAGGGTTTGGCGCTCAGGGTTGAGGGCTTCGGCGGGGCTGCGCATCTACCCTCTACCACAGAACTCCTAGCCCCCTTGTCATCCATTCGCGGAATGTAATGCCAGCGCATATGGGGGGAATCTTGACAATTTGGTGGGAGGGTGCTATTGCTAAGAACCCTGCTTTGTTCCTACTCCTCATCTTTCCGTTTCGGTAGTGAGTGCTGGTATGTATTAGCAAGTTGTCTCTCAGCTGCTACCTTTTCTCCAAGCAGGCTAGAGTTTCGTTTCTCTTGGCTATTGTCGGGCCCCCCCAAAACTCATGATTTCTGGAGCACTCCAAACAATCGCTGAAATACACTAGTTGTCTGTGCAGTTTACTATGCACTCGGTCCGTCTGCATTTGGCCAGCGTTAGCACATACTTCAAAACTGGCTACTTACTTCTTAGCGTAGGCTGCATGGCCTGCTAAGGGGATTCAGTTCTAAGTTTCTATAAGTCTCAAGCACAGTCAAGTGGCAATCGGACTTGGTCATTGTGTTGACAGCTTGACAATCTGCTTTCAGCGAAGTAAGCCCTAAACCCGAAGTATTAGGTACTTGGAGAGAGTCAGGGGAACCTTGCAACAGGTATATTTTTAATGTCGAAAGCCTCATGGTTAACAAGTTTAGTTATCATTATTCTTGACCTACCTAGGGAAGTAGAACTTCGCGGGTTTGGGTTTCAAATTTACCGCTGAAAGTAACATTCCCCGCTTGGGGATGGAAAGCTGTGTCGGGTGGATTTCGGGGATGCGCTCCCAGCAGCTGCAACAGGTTGTCCAGTCTTGGTCTGCACGATGCAAACTCGTCTAAACTAGAACCCAATATATACCCCATTATAATGTAGTAGTTTCCATTTTCTCTTCCATTATCCCTATATATAACCTCCATATATCCCCCATATTCACCCTAAACCCTAAACCCCTGACATTAGGGTCAAGGCTTCTGACTTCGATCTCCAGTCGTAGCTACTAGATGAAGGGTTTCGGTGTAGAGTAGTGGAGAAGCAAATGGAAAACAAGGTCAGGGTTTAAGCTTCACGTAGAAGCGTGGTACTCGGGGTTCTATGTTGTGGGACGAAGAAATATTGGGATATATGATCCAGGGTTGCTACCCCTCCCACCCCCTCCCCCCATGGTATGGTCCCCCTCCTTTTTTTTGTGGACCGAGATTGTTGTGGGTCCTGTTTTGGCACCTATGCTGTGTTGGTGATTCTCCACTCCCCCCTGTGGTCCCTGTGGTTCTGGTGGTCCTGTCCATGTGGTTCTGCTCCTCCCCCTTGTGGACCTTGTGGTTGGTGTGGTCCCGTTATTCTGGTGGCTCTCCTGTGAGAGGCAACCTGTGCGTTACTGTCCTGTCTACAGTACAGACAGCAAGGCGGTCAGGTGTCTCTTTTCTACACAGGCACAGAGGTGCTGGTAGTCCCTACACTAGAACCTTGAGCATAGGACATCATGCATTGATGGTTGGACATGTGCCTGCACTGGCAGGAAACTCAAAGCTTCACCCTGTGGTACATATGTTGTGCTGGTGATTCTCCCCTCCCCCTTGTGGTCCTGTGCTTCTGCTGGTCCTGTCCATGTGGCTCTGATGGTGTATTACGAGGGTGTGGGTATTCGTAGATGATCTTGCTTCATATCCCATATGATCTCTAATGCTGTTACCTTAATTTTTCTAATGATTTTGGACACAAGTTTATTTGGAGCAGAGCTATAGCCAGGTATAAACAGCACGAAGGTCTAACAGTGATCGCGACCCCGGGAGGCCCCTTCCCTGTCACTGTGGCGCTTTTCAGACGCCAAGACCACACGGAGGTCCAAAAGTGATGACAGTTACAAGGATCGTGACATTAGGGGGCGCCGTCCATGTAATTGTCAGGACTTCTGAGACGCGACGAAAGCACGAGGGGCCAAAAAGCGACAGTTACATGGATGGCAGCTTTGAGGCGTCAAAAACGACGACAGTTACGAGGATGGCGACCTCCAGCTGCCCCACCCCTGTGAGTGTTGTAATAGAATATAGAAAAATAAATAAATAAATAAATATATATATATATATTTATATTTGGGTGCTAGTTTAGACCCCAAGCCCTAGACCCTACACAACGAACATCTTTATGGGACAATCGTGCCATGGAGAAAAAGCCCGAGGAAAAAAACAACCCTTGTTTAGGGTCTAGGTTTAGGTGTCCTTCTTCAAATCCTAGCAGACAAGCCCAAGGCGCCACAGTTATCCCAAACATCAGCTGTTTCATGTCCGGAACTGGTATGTAAGCATTTCTACAATGAAAAGAACATCCCACGTCGTTCACATATCTGCCGCGAACCCTGAACTTGAAATCTCTAAATCCCTCGACCTCTAAACGCTACGCCCTAAACCCCCAAACCCCAAACTCTAAACCGGCAAACCCATCTGTTGTGGCTGCAGGCTTTGCAAGTGTTTCTTCGAGAGCCTGACCTCGTCATGGTACGCCTTTTGTATTCGACTTCTGGGCCGAGGGTGGACGGCTTTGCACTATTATACAGAATACTGGGATTATAAATTGATAATGGAAAAGAAAACGGAAACTATTATAAGGTAGGGTTTAGGCCTTAGGGCTTAGGATTTGGGAGTTTATGGCTTTGCACTACTGTATAGTAGTTTCCCAAAATAGGGGGACCCCAATATAGAGCCCAAAAGAATAAAGTCTTTATTCTAGGCACACTCTCAAAAAGGTACCCCTAATATTGGGAAACCCCTATATAGTATATCGGGGTTATAAAAGGATTATGGAAAGGTCTAAGTTTAAGGGTTTGGGGGATCTCGGGTTGATGGAAAAGTAAATGGAAACTACTATACTTGGTTATATAGGGTTTAGGGTTTAGGATTTGGGAGTTAAGTTTGGGTTTTGGGTTTCGGGTGTCGGGCTTAGTTACTGGGACTACGGAAGCTTGGTTGGGGTGTCTGCTGAAGAGTTGAGACCAGGGAGTAGATGTCGCAAACTTGGTTCCATTCTGGGAGACATGGTTTATGAAACCAGTTTTTCTTCGCTGGTTTTCCTCTTCGGAGGCTCTTGTCTTGAGGCACGTGAAAATTGAATGTACTATCGGACCATATCCCGACATGAAGGTCGCTACCAAGTACCCGCAAACACGGCTTGTATGCAACAGTCATTCTCGGGGGTTGGAGCCCTCATCCCTTAACCCTGGAGCCTAAACCATAAACCCTAGATCCATGTACCCTAAAACAAGCTCTTGACTTGGTGGGGTGGAAAATCAACTTTCCGAGCTGACAGCTCATCATTATTCTTCACCTTTAGCGTTTTGGCTTCGTGGCCTGGGAGAAGGACGCGCACAGCTTCGTCAGACTTACTTTTATTCTCATCGTGAGCAGTGGCAAGAGCACGAATCTATGCCTATGCCAGTCTCTAAACGTCAGCTATCCCTCCTGAAGGCTATGCGAGCCATAGTCTACACTTCTAGTATCCCCCTTAATAGCCCCTAGAATGCTCCCCTTTTCAATCCCCTATATAAAGGAGTTTAGGCTATGACTCATGTGGGTATGGGGCTGGCGACATTGTGCGCAATAAGCTCCCCGGTTTAGGATTTAGGGCGCTCTGTGGTTTGAAGCAGGCCATCTCTGAATCACGTTAAACGCATGGACTACATTATTGTGTGTAATGCCTACGTGTGAGTTGTCCGTGTATTTTGCGTTGCTTCGTTGTCATTCCTTCGGTGCGAGCCCTGACTTCATGCAGCTATCATCTCATGTTGTGAGATCCTGTGACATGCTTTTGATGAGTCCCTGGAAGTGGCAATGAATATATGAGCTATAGACTAAACTTCTTAATAGGGGGCTTATATGGGGGACTATATAGGGGAGTACTCTAGGGGTTATGCAGGAGCATACTAGGAGTTTAGACTATGGCTCATATGAAGTTTCAATCAGAAGGGCCTTCATGGAAGGATTTGTCTGCCACGGTCTCAGAAGGCTAGGGAGGCAGAATTAAGTTCTGCAAAGTGTTCCAGGAAATCCAAGCTCCCTAAAACTAACATTTGACTGGATGACCCTGAAGGCTGAATCTTAAACCATTCATCCTGCGAAAAACCCACTAAAGGCAAACCTTTCAATCTGTCAAAGCTGTCGTAGTCCTTATCCTCCTCGTATCTATGATGTCTCAAGGCTACAACCTCAGCCCTTTTTTGAAAAGCCCCGCATTCCCCCACCTATGCAGCCAGACCCTTAACCCTAAACCAAAAAACCTGGAACCTTTAACCCATGCAGCCAGGTTCGATTGGGAGGCAGGGCCCACCTAAGCTAAGGTTTTGCTGTTGTTCTATTGAGTGTGAAGGGCTTAGGGCCGTGAGTTTTCTCAAGCTTTGCGGTCCCTTTGGGGATCCCTATGGAAAGCTTGTCTGTTGAAGGTGATTCAGGCGCGTATGTTTTGCATCCTAACTTTGAGAGACCTTGCCATCTAGGAATAGCATGATTCCATAGTGTGGCGTTTCTATCAAGGGTATTCGTATCAGGCGCATATTAGGATTGTGTATGCCGAAATAGGGGATGTCTATCAGGGGTATATGTGTAGTTGTCAAAATTATGGTTCCTGTTGGATCCCTATTATAATACGGCACCTAATATCTAGGGTACCCAAAAAGGGACCATTATTTTTTGACAACCACCCATATGAGCAGTATTAGCCATATAGACCAACACGGGGAGTTTCAGCGTACAGGGATGGGAGGAATGCCTAGGCCTTGGGCTGAACAAGCCCTGAACCGTATGTGACCCATTATAGTAGTTTCCGTTTTCTTTTCCATTATTCCTATATACCCCCATATATACCCTATAATCCTTATATACACCCTTAGACCGGGATGCCAGGTTTAGCGACCCGGTTAAGGGTTTCGGTCTGGTGGAGAGACAGGGCGCATAAGGGTTCTTGGGTTCAAGGGTTTAGGGGTCGGGGTTTAGGGCTTAGGGGTTTAGAGGTAAGGGTTTAACGGTTGAGGGTCTAGGGATGAGGACCCGAAAAGCCCAATACTCCTTGATGAGGGAATATTCCTGAGACAGATCGTACTGCAACTCAACATGTTGTTTTTTGCCAGTTAGGGGTCCCTTTTTGGAGTCCCCATACTCGGGATTCGAGCAATTGGGGTACATGCGAGAGACCCCCATTGTTCGGAAATGCTCATGATTTTGAAAAACCTTTCATAAGGCCCCATGGTCTGGGGCCTTCTAGGCGTGCTCCATAGCGTTCGCAGCCGTTAGGAGGTATCCTACCGGCAAGAAATCTTGTGCAAGCAGGAAGTGACATGTTATAGCTCATATATACAGACTGGAGGGCTCTTTAAGTGGGGTCTCAGTTTCATGGGGGATATAAGTACGGGAATTCTCAATAGATTGTTTGGGTCATGAGGGATGAGACAACGTTCGCCCAAGCTTTGGAATACATTAGCTTCAAGTTTAGAGTCTCCAGGGCTGGTTTTTGGCTGTTGGTGAAAATGGGGACTTTTTCCTCGGGACTTATCTTCGCTTGGGAACAAATCCTGGAAATCGAGACAGCGGACTATTCCTTCGAAGGGTCTTGACGAGGGGGTAGCAATTCTTCCGGTGCCAAAGTTGGTGTAGTGGAAATTCTTGATACAGACATTTTTCTGGGGCCATAAAGCTGATGCTGAGATGAGAGTCTGACTTCTATGACCCCGCCCAGTAGAGAGTAGTATCATGCAGTGCAGCTGCAGGCGGAATACCTTCTTGACTTGTATTCAAGCATCGTCATCCAGCTTTCCTTGTCGCTGCCGCTTTGGCCCGAAGGATTTGTGTCTTAGGCCACTACATCACGAGGTGACTTCTGACGCTTTCCACACTTTCGCAGTCATGCGTGAGGCAATCTGCATCCACATTGGTCAGGCGCGCCAAGTGGTTGCATGTTATGCGGTGGGTGATGGAAGCCCGAGTACTCCATAATGCTACGTCCAGATTTTCGAGAATCCGCCCTATTCTGGTATGTTCTATGTGTGAAGACTGTTCTAGTTTTTCCTCCCCTAAAGTATAAAAGCTTTGGCAGATGGCAGTGCTCAAGAGGCGACCCCCCCCCTGATGTGAAGATTCCAGGGTACATCCTGAAGTGCGGACTCAAATCCTAAGAAAAAGAGAGCTCGGGGTTCCATAACTAGGGGGCCCCAATAAGTGAGTATGTTGGGATTGTATAGGGGATATACTATAGTATATTCGGGTTATATTGAGATAATGGAAAAGAAAATGGAAACTACTATTTAGTCATTTAGTCATTAGAATATGGGGCTTATAGGGTATATATTGTGTCATGTACACATGATAGCAGAAACCCAACCCGTATACAAGCCTTTGAGCTGCATTTTTTGATTGGTATTCTTCGGCAATCATAAGGAAACTCACCCTAAACCCTAAGCCCTAAACCCTAAACCCTAAACCCTATATCCGAACCCTAAACCCTAAACCCTAACCCTCAACCCTAAACCCTAAACCCTAAACCACCTAGGTGGTATGTGGCTCGGAGTTCTCGAGCTCTCCTACTGTCTAGGGCCCTGAAGGTAGTACGTTTGTAATCCCCTCCCCCTAAACCTCCCCACCCCCGTAATATTGAATATTCCCCATTGTGGTATATCATAACATACTGGGCATATTTAATAATAGGAGCGTGGGGGGTTTGATATTAGGGGGAGGGGATTGATGTGGACCTCGCTTTTGAGATGTAGGCAGGCAAGTGGTTCAGAGTTTGCGGTCATCTCACGTCCACATCGCGATTAAGCCCCTCCGAATTCCAAACTCTAAAGCACGAAGTCTGTCGTGATGCTCATTTTGAAGAGTTTCATGTCATATCAAGAATTGTAGCTATCTTCTTCAGCTTTACAGAAATTTATTTTCTTCGTGGCAGGGTGGCGTCCAGATCGGCAATGCTTGCTGGGAGCTGTTCTGCTTGGAGCACGGCATCCAGCCTGATGGCCAGATGCCCTCGGACAAGACGATCCCTTGCCGCGTATGAGGTTTAGGGTTTAGAGCTCTAGAGCTTATATAGCATACTCTAGATCACGATAGAATCCCTATGTAACCGTAGTGTACCATTTATCCCCCTCTCATCCCCATGTGACTGCGGCGTACTATACCCCAGAAAGCCTCATTGTGAGATGCCCTCTGGCAAGGCGTTATGGGCTGCTAAAGAGTCAGGGGTTTAGGGCCTAGGGTTTAGGATTTAGGGTTATTCTACATAATCCTTTCCCTCAATAGGGTAGTAGCTTACATTCATTCACACATACACATCTCACACAGGCGACTCTCATCAGTTTTTGACATTACGGAGTGCTTAATGTCATAGTCCCCCTTAAATAGGTAGAATATGGCTTTGGGCATATTATAATAAGATCCCCATATACCTCATGTTCTGTCCCTAAACCCTAATTAGTAGTTTCCATTTTTTCCATCACCCCTATATAACCCCAAATTCTATTTACTTAAGGGGGACTATAGAGGCAGGGACTTGGGGAGCTAGGAACACTTGGTCTAAGCCTTCAGAAGATCCCTTTACATCTTTAGGTTCAGGGTTGAGGCGATTTGGGGTTCAGGGCCCCGTGCTGTGAGAGACGTCCAGAAGCTATAGCACATGGAAGGTAGAGACCCTTCAGCAGGGAAGGTGTGGTTGCTGCATCAGGTGTACCCTCCCCGAAATCTAGGTGGACATTGTCTATTTCTACCGACTTGCTGTCTTACCTTTCCTTGAAGCAAAACAAACATGGAAACTTGGGTACTGCCCCCCTCAGTAACAGTTGGATAATATTTATAATATGGGTTTATATAGCCCTTAATAGGACCCCTAATATAGACTGTTACTGGGGGGGGGGGCAGTACCCAAATGGAAGCCAACATAGACTTTCTCACGCTCACTAGTCTTTGCAGGGCCCCTATTGGCGTACATAGCCTTAAACTTGTTCAGCATAGGTGACGTTAACCCGAACAATTTCCAACATTATCCCCCTAATGGTCCCCATGACGCTGCGGTATAGTCTGTATCAAACCCCATTTTCAGTAGGTAGACTCCTGCGTCATGCTGCCCAGGATTGGCGGAGGAGATGTGCCGCAGCTGCACTGCGGGGTTTCTGGGGGATGTGAAGGTAAAGCTCGTGATGATACGAGAACTACCAACTACAACCTGGATCACTAGAAGAGTGCATTTTGGGTCTTCCCTTCACAGTAACTGTCTTTAATGGAGTCTTATTCAGGGGCGATTATGACTCCTATTATCCGTTGTGGTAAGTGCTACTATAAGGCAAAACGACCCAAAGTGTTTCGAGTTATCTTTGCGATATCCTTTGGGCATGCTGCCTGCAAAGTCTGGAAGCTGGACATAGGTCAATATTGAATTCCACGTGTATGACTTGGCCATAACTGGGTGTAGGGGGCTCAGCAGTTTGTTGTAACAGGTCCTCTTGTTCTGGATGATGTGCTCGCTGCCTCATACACTACGCTGGATGTCTTACATGGCTCTGTTTGTCAAATCTCTACGGACCATGAAACCCTAAATCCATTCCCTGTACTTTTCTTCCTTTGACCCAGACTCCGAGAATTCTGTAAATTGGACGGGCTCAGGAGCAGGTGGCTCCTGAAATATTACGAAAAGGAGGACCCCCACCTTGTAATAGTGGTATAGGGTTTAGGGTTTAGGGAAGTAATGGTATAGTAGGAATATAACAGGACCTAACTATAACCCTATTACAGGGTGGGTTGGTCCATCTAAAATACTACAAGCAACGACTTCTGGAACGCATGTAATTGACTGACAGAGTTGCGGGGGCATGGCTAAGAAGCAGCTGTATATCCAGTTGACAGCTCAAGGTAAGTTACCCAAGTAGCGGCTTCAAGAAGCTGCCACAGGCAAACCGGAAACCATAGCAAAGGCTCGCAGAGTACGCAGCTTTATCCTATGCCATCATTCATCGAGGGGTCAGGAGTTCTCGTGCGCGTTGTGGGGAGGCCCACACTGAAACAATGTCGTGCTTTGGTGTTTTTACGCCACTGTGGCAGTGTGGAGACTGAGTTGTCTCCAGTCCTGTCTCCGCTACCCCGCCAACAGGGGTTCAAAACAGCCCAATCACGGTTCTTCTTGCGTGTGAAACCTCGCTTTGGCCCCTTTTGCCTCTCCTTCTTCAAGGCGGAGTGTAATGTCCTAGCATACTAGTTGCGCCATTAAATGTCTGAGGACGCCTTCAACACTTTTTTCAGTGAGACGGGGGCCGGCAAGCACGTGCCTCGCTGTGTGATGGCCGCTTAGATCAAATTAGTGCATTTTTTAACACACTTGTTCTTTGGTCAGACGGGCTTTCCGGAAATCAGGGATTGTGTGTTGGCGAGGTGCCCACAATACGGGCTACACTATATTGGTGTCACTATTGAGGCTCCTGTGTATGGGAACCCCATTTTAGATCCCAAGCTCAGAAAACCTCAAGAACCCCGAACCCTAAACCCGAAACTTTCTAAACTCTAAGCCCTAGGAGCCCTACTTTGGTTTTGTTGGTGGGAATCAGGGGGCCCCCACTCCATCCCTCGAGCTGAAGATTTTTCTCTTAGTGGTGGGATATTGCACGCGTTGCTCGTGCTTTTTGACGCCTGTGTTTTGTATGGTTTTGGTGGTGGGCTGGGTCGACGAACACAAATAAAGATTTCCATGGCCATGTATCGAAAAAACAGGAAATCCAGAGAGCAGGTCGTACCCGGTTAGGATACGACGGAAACTGTAAGGTTTTGATCATGTTTCGAACAAATAGAAGTGCTATACAGCTAGGTGGACTCGTGGATGTACGAGGTTAGATTCTGAATGACGTGACAAGTTTTCCTCATACCCTCTATAATTTTGATGCCAACCCTCGTATAGAACCTATCCAATGAGCTTGCAAGTGCTCTCAATAGGTGACATTTTGGACCTTTTCAGTTGAAAGGATCCGCCTGTCCTGGAGGAGAATTATTACCAATTCCTGATTCCTTGTATACCTATAGTTTAGGGTACCCTGAACAGACCTCAAAATAATGTTGGTACTAATTAAGTCTCCTGCAGTACATATTCCCGTTAAACAAAGCCCTACATATAAAGGCCCAGCTTCCATTTCATTTTCCATGTTCTTTCCCATTGGATTCCCCATATATTTAGGGCCTGGCGGCAAGTGCCGTTCTGGCCGCCACCGCCCGCCGACCCAGCCCTTGCCATTGTGACAGCGAAGCCCACCCCAGCCCTGCTGATGCTTCTGACTGTAAGAAGTGTACGAAAAAATGGCGCTCTTGCTACCTGGTATGTTTTTTAGCTTTGGAAGGTGTTGTTCACTTTAATTTAAGCCCACAATGGGGTCCCAATTGTGATGATGCTGGCACACCAGCGCGCACGCCCGCACGCCCGCACGCCAGATCATCAGCACAATTGCGGCCCCATTTGGGCTTAATTTGCACCAGGAGGGGTCAAAAAAAACAAGAAAATCTGTCCAAAACGGCTTTGGACATGGTTCTCTGCGCATGCTGATCATGTTTCAGCCCACATGTATATCTTGCTAACCAGAAGCAACATTTTAACGTATTTGCGAAGCTCAAGTGGTGCAAAATCATAGCTTGGGAGCCACAGAAGTGCCGGAAATATGGGCAAACACATCAAAAACATGCAGCATGCACAGTTCATGGCACGGTTTTGTCGTGTTCTTTCGTATGCTTGTCGTGCTGTGCAGGTGCTACCAACTGGCATTTACAGCCACAAGCACTGCCCACAGCACGTACTTTGAGCGGTTTGTTGGGGGTTATGGCGCATTTTGAGGTCCCAGCAGCCCCCCAAAGCCAGCATGATGAGCATCATGTGGTCTGGGCCTCCAATTTCCTTCTTGACACCACACATAGGTTCCAACACCCCTCCAAAACCCTAACTAGGTTGAGGTGTCCGATACGAAGGCCCAATTGTGCTGATGATGTTGGCCCGAAAAAAAGTTGCCTCAATCCTCCGTAGCGGGGGAAAAGCCTCAAAAACGCATCCAAGAATCACCTTAATTTTCGACACCCAAGGACACGGTTCCAGGGCTTCCACTGGGGGGGTCGGCGGACCGGGCCGCACCCCCATAAAGCATAGCTTTAGCTAGGTGTCCGCACTGGACCAAGCTGGATTTTAAGAGCCTCCGGCACAGTCCGCCGACCCAGAGGCGGAGAGGTCGCGAACGCAACGACGGCATTAACGCTAAACTCTAAACCCTATAAACCCCAAAGCCTAAAGCCGAACCTTGAGGTTTTCAGGGGCTGGCACGACACCAATCGGCGCAACAAGATTAGTTCAAGCTAGGCTGTCGGGACTCCGCAGCCTTGCTGTTTTCTGTTGCTGCGCAGGAAATCAGTCGGCGCAACAAGCCAGGTTGCCGGGACCGTGTAAGGACCAACACTGCATTTCATTTGTCCAGGCCTTCATGAGCCTAGCTTG